>SJYV01035324.1:150618-189084 GCA_006410875.1 Neotragus pygmaeus | reverse complement strand
TTCACTTTCTGCCATAAGGGTGGTGTCATCTGTATATCTGAGGTTATTGATATTTCTCACGGCAATCTTGATTCTAGCTTGTGCTTCATCCAGCCCAGCATTTCTCATGATGTACTCTGCATATAAGGTAAATAAGCAGGGTTACAATATACAGCCTTGACTTACTCTTTCCCAATTTGGAACCAGTCTGTTGTTCCATGTCCAGTTCTAACTGTTGCTTCCTGACCTGCACACAGGTTTCTCAAGAGGCAGGTCAGGTGGTTTGACGTATTCTGATCTCTTTCAGAATTTTCCACAGTTTGTTGTGATCCACAAAGTCAAAGGTTTAGCATGGTTAATGAAACAGTAGTCAATGTTTTCTTGGAATTCTCTTGCTTTTTCTTTGATCCAACAGATGTTGGCAATTTGTTCTCTGGTTCCTCTGCCTTTTCCAAATCCAGCTTGAACATCTGGAAGTTCTCATTTCACGTACTGTTCAAGCCTAGCTTGGAGAGTTTTGTCCATTACTTTGCTAGCATGTGAAATTGAACTGGGGTCTCCTGCATTGCAGGTGGATTCTCTACCAACTGAACTAACAGCAAAGCCCATTAAACTACACTAATATACATTAAGTCCTGCTGTGTCTTATATCAATGGCTGTTCTCTAAAACATGCAAAATTATTATCACAATAAATATAAATATGATTTATTATCTCTTTTGCCAGAGTTACTTTTTAAGATTACTTAGCTATTTCAGTCTTGAAGGCAATTTTTAAGTTCTATCTTACTTTCATCTTTGATAGTTATTTTAGTAGGCCTTCCCTGGTGGCTCAGAGGTTAAAGTGTCTGCCTGCAATGAAGGAGACCTGGGTTCCNTGCCAGAGTTGCTTTTTAAGATTACTTAGCTATTTCAGTCTTGAAGGCAATTTTTAAGTTCTATCTTACTTTCATCTTTGATAGTTATTTTAGTAGGCCTTCCCTGGTGGCTCAGAGGTTAAAGTGTCTGCCTGCAATGAAGGAGACCTGGGTTCCATCCCTGGGTCAGGAAGATCCCCTGGAGAAGGAAATGGCAACCCACTCTAGTATTCTTGCCTGGAGAATCCCATGGACGGAGGAATTATTTTAGTAATCTATATCCAATTAGAGTGAAGACAGTCTAAGGTACCAGTCTCTCCCCTACTCACCCCTCTGATTCTGTATCTCTCTATCTCTCTCCAGGAGAGTCAGAAGTTTCCAAACTTTAAACAGTGTTGCCTGAGGTACTTGTTAAAACACACTTTCCTCAAGTTAAGTTCGAGATATTTTGACTGACTGAATACAAAGTGGACACAGTTTTGTACTTTAAAAGTGTTCCACCTAATTCCAATTAAGCAGGCCCTTATATAACACTTTGAAAAAATAGGATATGGTCTTCATTCAATTTTTTTACTTAACAAACATTTTTTGATGGGCTTCTCAGGTGGATTGGATGATAAAGAATCTGCCTGCAATGCAAGAGACCCAGATTCAGTCCCGGGGTTGGGAAGATTCCCCTGGAGAAGGGAATGGTAACCCACTCCAGTATGGGTTCCTGTCCTAACTAACCCTGGGGAATTTCATTCTCCTGGCAACACATTCTTGCTTAGAGAATCCCATGGACAGAGGAGCCTGGTGGGCTACAGTTCATGGGATTGCAAAGAGTCAGACATGACTGAGCAGCTAAAACTTTCACTTTTTAATATTCTGGGTTATATAATGTATAAAAATTCCAATGTAGCTGAGAAATGGACCCTACCCTGCCTTCAAAAAGCCACTTTGATTTAATATTATTGATGTTATAAATGTCATAGGAAAGCTACATATATATTTCAAAAGAAATTTAATGAGATCAATAAATCATTCTTCTAGAAAGGAGCATTTGTATACAGTCATGGGAACAATGTAAGAAAAGTCTCTATCATGAGAATGCCCAGGGTTAGTTAGGACTGGCAGTGGTAGATAGGTCTGATCCAAGAGCATGTGTCACCAGTGTTAGGGCTCAGCTGTCAATTTTAATGATCAGTTTAGGATTAGGGAGGAATTCAAAGGTAGATTAAATTTGTATTTTCTCAGAGAATCATGGAAGCATCTATTGATATAATGGTTTCCATACCACCAAGGGAACTAGGGAAAAAGCTATCTCCAAATGAGATATTGTCAACAGGTTAAGAAACAAAGCGGGAGGGGGGGGAATCCCATCCCTTGCTGGGTCCATCCCAGGTTTTTCTTACATCTTGAGACATTCAAAACAGCTCCTTAGCNGAGCCTGGTGGGCTGCCATCTATGGGGTCACACAGAGTCGGACACGACTGAAGTGACTTAGTAGCAGCAGCAGCAGCAAACATCAAAAAATAAACTAAAATATTAGAATTAAAAAATCTTCTTGAGTAATTTTAGTTACTTTGTGTCTTTCTAGGAATTTGTCTATTTCACCTAGGTTATCTAATTTGTTGCCATACAGTTTTTCACAGCATTCCCTAGTAATCATTTTTGTATTTCTAATGTGAGTAGTGAAGTCTCCACTTTCATTTCTTTTTTAAAAATTAATTTGACTATACCATATCTTAGTTGCAGCTCTTGGGATCTTTGATCTTTGTTACAGCATGCAGGATCTTTTAGTTGCAGCATGTGTAATATTTAGTTGCTGCATATGAACTCTTAGTTGTAGCATGTGGGATCTAGTTCCCTGACCAGGGATTGAACCCAGGCACCCTGCATTGGGGACACAGAGTCTTAGCCCCTGGACCACCAGAGAAATCCTCTCATTTATGATTTTAGTAATTTGAGTCTCTTTTTCCTCATCAGTCTAACTAAAGCTTTACTAGGTTTGTTCATCTTTTCAAAGATTTAACCTTTTGATTTCATTGACTTTCTATAATGTTTTTCTAGTCTCTATTTTATTTGTTTCCATTCTAATCTGTATTCTTTCCTTTCATTTCCTTTGGGTTTAGTTTACTCTTTTTTCTCCATTGTCTTCAAGTGGAAGGTTAGGTTGCTGATTTGCAATCTCTTTTTTAATGTTGACGTTTATGTCTATACAGTTCTTATAAGTACTGCTCTAGTGGCATTCTATAAGTTTTGGTATGTTGTGTTTGAATTTTTATTCATCATGGGCTGCAGTCCATGGGGTCACTAAGAGTCAGACACGACTGAGTGACTTCACTTTCACTTTTCACTTTCATGCATTGGAGAAGGAAATGGCAACCCACTCCAGTGTTCTTGCCTGGAGAATCCCAGGGATGGCAGAGCCTGGTGGGCTGCCATCTATGGGGTCACACAGAGTCGGACACGACTGAAGTGACTTAGTAGCAGCAGCAGCAGCAAACATCAAAAAATAAACTAAAATATTAGAATTAAAAAATCTTCTTGAGTAATTTTAGTTACTTTGTGTCTTTCTAGGAATTTGTCTATTTCACCTAGGTTATCTAATTTGTTGCCATACAGTTTTTCACAGCATTCCCTAGTAATCATTTTTGTATTTCTAATGTGAGTAGTGAAGTCTCCACTTTCATTTCTTTTTTAAAAATTAATTTGACTATACCATATCTTAGTTGCAGCTCTTGGGATCTTTGATCTTTGTTACAGCATGCAGGATCTTTTAGTTGCAGCATGTGTAATATTTAGTTGCTGCATATGAACTCTTAGTTGTAGCATGTGGGATCTAGTTCCCTGACCAGGGATTGAACCCAGGCACCCTGCATTGGGGACACAGAGTCTTAGCCCCTGGACCACCAGAGAAATCCTCTCATTTATGATTTTAGTAATTTGAGTCTCTTTTTCCTCATCAGTCTAACTAAAGCTTTACTAGGTTTGTTCATCTTTTCAAAGATTTAACCTTTTGATTTCATTGACTTTCTATAATGTTTTTCTAGTCTCTATTTTATTTGTTTCCATTCTAATCTGTATTCTTTCCTTTCATTTCCTTTGGGTTTAGTTTACTCTTTTTTCTCCATTGTCTTCAAGTGGAAGGTTAGGTTGCTGATTTGCAATCTCTTTTTTAATGTTCAGGTTTATGTCTATACAGTTCTTATAAGTACTGCTCTAGTGGCATTCTATAAGTTTTGGTATGTTGTGTTTGAATTTTTATTCATCATGGGCTGCAGTCCATGGGGTCACTAAGAGTCAGACACGACTGAGTGACTTCACTTTCACTTTTCACTTTCATGCATTGGAGAAGGAAATGGCAACCCACTCCAGTGTTCTTGCCTGGAGAATCCCAGGGATGGCAGAGCCTGGTGGGCTGCCGTCTATGGGGTCGCACAGAGTCGGACATGACTGAAACAACTTAGCAGCAGCAGGAAATCCAAGAAGATGCAGTTATTCAGAAATGAGATCTAAGAATTCTAGCTCAGAGGAGAGGTGAACACAGGAAGTAGAGATTTAAGAACTACTAGCACTTAGCTAATGGTTAAAAGCATGGGGATATATGAGATTGCTTACAGAGATTTTAATAAGAGGAACAGGTTAACATTAGTATCCAAGGGAATGTTTAGAAGGTGGGTTAAGAAATAGCCCAGAAAGAAGATTTCTATCTTCTCTCCTTGGTTTTTCTTTTTTATCTTATACATTCTCTGTAAGAAGTCTTATCTATACTAATGGTTTTAAATACNGACTGAAGCAACTTAGCAGCAGCAGCATGGATGGACAATATGGGAGTCAGTAAGACCTGGGAAGATGCTTTCTGCACCTTCCAAGAGAGAAGCATCCTTGTCCTTTTCTGAGAGCTTCTGAATATGACCATCTCTCTGGCTGTTTCCAAGGATACATGTGAAAGCAAGCATCCTATGAATTTGTCAGCAGCTCAACTACCACCACGAGGCAAGACCAGCCCCAGGATAAATCCACCATACTGGTGGGCAAAGAAAAGAAGTGGTGAGAAACCTGATGACCTTAATGAACCACTGAATTAAAGAATCCCTCAGAGTTCTGTCCTACCTATAGGCTCCCAGCTCTACAGACCAATGAATATGCTTCTAATGTTTCCTTAAGCCAGCTTTTGTTGGGCTTTTGAGTCCTTGTATCTAACACACACTTAAACAAATATAATTACAAATTGATTGGAAACCCAGCTGCCCGAAGACCTAAATGAAACCCAAAAATCATAAAGTAGTTGCCCATTTCAAAGCAATGGCTTTAAGCAGAAAAGTCTAAGCTTTCTAAGATGACAGATTATAGTAAGTTACTCTTGCAGTTCCAATTATTTTGAACAAAATGGTAAACTGTGAATAATTTTAGACATGGTCTTTTTAGTGGCTTTTGAGTAAAAAGGTGTGATCAGGAAGAGAATAAGAGATTAAAAAAAAAAAGAATATAGATCTGGCAATAAAAACAACACATTTTGCTTACTATATATCCGGCAGTATCCTAGGCAATAGACAAATTAACTCACTTATTCTTCATAAAAATTGCATAATACTATTACATTTATCTCCATTTTTTTCAGAGAAGAAAACAGAAACACCAGAGGTTAAGCATGGTGCCCCTGTCTGAGGTCCCATAGCTCATAAGAGCTGCAACTCAAGGGCTTCCCTGTTGGCTCAATGGTAAAGAATCCACCTGCCAATGCAAGAGACACGGGTTCGATCCCTGGCCCAGAAAGATTCTACATGCCTTGGAGCAACTAAACTCATGTGCCACAACTGCTGAGCCTGTGCTCTAGAGCCCAGGAACTGCGACTACTGAAGCTGGTGTGCCCTGGAGCCCACAGTAAGAGAAGCCACTGCAACGAGAAGCCCACGCACTGATGAAGAGCAGCCCGAGCTCACTGCAACCAAAGAAAAGTCCGTGCAGCAACAAAGACCCAACACAGCCAACAGAAATAAATAAAGTTTGTTTTTAAATGCTGCAACTCAAGCCAGAGGTTGGCTCCAGTGCTGGCCCACCACCTCTGCTGCTCTTGCCTTTTCGGTCCTTAATTTAAAGCTTTCATTGAGATTCCCCACTACGATCCTGGGTGTTCTCTGTGTACTCTTTGTTTATAACTTCCTTTGAAACTCAGCATGAGACATAACTAGGGTTCCTCTGAACAAAGCATGATGTTCAGACAGGGACATACCTGGCAGAGCTAAGTAGACAGTGTTTGAAGTGATTCATGCCAAGGAATTAGGTAAACACAGGGAGTTCTCCTGCCAGTTACTTGCACAGACTTCGCCACCACCTACTAACCTGTTGATGTCACTGAGAGCCAAAGTTTTTCTCTGTAAACAGATCCGACCTCTCTCTCACTCCTCTTTACAGAAGAGGATATGAGGACAAAAAAGCACCTATTTGGAAGAGGATTTTTTTTTTGCTTACATGGTAACCTTGTTAGTTAAATCTAATCCAGCTATAAAAGTTTACAAAACAAAATAATGCATTAAAATGTCTGATGGTAGAAATGGATGCTCTTATTGTTTTCATTGTACATGTAAACCATGAACTCCATGAGTTACATGAGACAGTCTTTATTAAGCTCTTTCTGCATCATCAGTAATCTGGGTAAGGGACTAGAGAAAACAAGAAGACATGTCTGTGGATGGCTACTCTTAAAATATTCACTTATATTTTTTTCTCTTTGTTTCTCATTTTATCCCAGTAAACCTCTCCCATCCCACCCCATTCCAACACCAGATCAGATCTCCATTCAATCAGGAGAAGCACACAATAGAGGAGAAAACAGGGCAAACCACAAGCTTTTGTGTCTTTGTTTTGTAAAAGCCCCAACCTACGGGGAGAGATTCTCTATTCATATCCTGAAGAAATAAGAATGGAGCCATTCCTCTCAACTCTCCCAGTTCCAGTTCCCGGGGCTTGGGGAAGCATAGAAGAGGCGGAGGCCCGGACCCGTCCCAAGGGCAGAGAGCTGCGCCTTGCATTAAGCAGCCCTCTAGGAAGGCTGCCAGCCCCCAGAGGGATGGCTACATTGTGCACACTGACAGAAATATAAGCAGCCTTCATGAAGATTCCCGGGCTCCCAGCATGACATGGGAACAGCAGACCATTAAAGCTGAGGACAGAGGCGACAGGCTCTCAGGCTTACCCTGTCTGGAGCGCTAACAGAGGGCCCAGTGTCCCCTGCCTCCCCAGTCCTCGGCTCTGCGGAAGCTCCCAGCACCGTGGCATGGTGCCAGAGGAGGGGTGAGAGGAGCCCACGGAGAACTAAAATTTAGTTGTGTTTTGCCTGTTGGCTCGTTCTTCCACAGGCTTCCCAGAGTGAGCACATCATAGTCAGTTCTCAAGCTGAGCTACAAAAAGTGAGAAGTATTACTTGTGCAGCAGAGTTCGGGGTGTGGACCCCATGGCTGCTAAAGAGAGCTCAATCCCCTGCCCTAAGAGTTTATAATCTTCTAGCACCCAGAATAATGAAACAAGATGAATCTGAGACCAACAAACACAGAATGTAGCTTACATGATGACAATGTGGGGTAGGAGATGTGACTTGGAGCTAGGGACCCAAAAGAAGCTCTCTGGAGAAGGTGGGTAGCTGACACGGTAACTCAGCAGAGGGTGTCACAACAGGATGTGCAAGGCTAGGGGCAGGCTCTCCAGGCCATGGGGCAGAAGGAGCCAGGATGGAAAGGGAGCATATATATTCAACAGCGACAATGAAAAGGAGATAATCTAACCAAGTAAGTTGAGGGAATAGTGGATAACTAGAAAATTAAAGGTGGGCAGTCCTGTAGAAGGTCTCGAGAGCCTGGCTCAAGTCTCCAGGCAACAAAAAGTCTCCAACTAGACTGTGAAATCGTTTTTTAAAAATTATATTCCAAGGACTTCCCTGGTGGGCCAGTGGTTAAGAATCCACCTTGCAATGCAGGGGACATGGCTTCAGTCCTTCGTGGATGAACTAAGATCCCACCTGCAGTGGAGCAACTAAGCCCGTGCACCATAGCTACTGAGCTCGTGTACTGCAGTGAAAGATCCCGCATGACACAACTAAGATGCAATGCAACCAAATAAATAAATGAATATTTTAAGATTTGTATTTTAAGATGAACATGAAATTGATGCAAAAGATTACTGAGAGCCAAAATGGGGCTTCCCTGGTGGCTCAGCAGTAAAGCATCTGCCTGCAATGCAGGAGATGCAGGTTCAATCCCTGGGTCAGGAAGATCTCCCGAAGGAGGGCACGGCAATCCACTCCAGTATTCTTGTCCGGGAAATCCCATGGACAGAGGAGCCTGGCAGGATACAGTCCATGGTGTCACAAAGAGTCAGACACAACTGAAGTGACAGCACGCACAAGTAATGTTACAGGCCCAGATCATGTAATACATTCTGGTTTGCTATCTTAAGCTGCTGTTCACCTCAGTCCCACTGGAAATGGGTTGTCTTGGTTTGGGCTGGGAAAGAATTACAGGAGTGAAGAGAAAACAAGCGTTTCCATCCTCAGAATGTTTCATTCCTGTAACGTTCGGAGCTACTGCTGTCTTACGTCTTCTGACACTTTGACGCACTGCTGCACAAGGCAGCTAGGAAGACAAACAGAGCTGATTGCAGGAACAGAGCCACCTCAGAGTGCTTGCATCTGTTAGGGAAGGGAGAGAGAATTCAGACAGAAACAAGCAAGATTTGTGCAAAAATTACCTCTGGAACATGAAATATATTCCAAAGGATTCAAGGAATTGCTTCAAAAAATACCAGTCTTTAGAAGGAGTGTCCCGGGTTCAAACCCTGATCAGGCACTTATAGCCTTGAGTATATTACTTGCAAGACTGGCCCTTATGACCTCGGGAAAATTAGAAACAGGTGGCCCTCTAGGCAGATGAAACTCCCAAGAAGGCAGAGGGCCCATTTTCGACCCACACCCTCCCCCTCACATGACTAGGTACCCACGTGCAATGAGGAATCCACACAGCTGTACATAGTGGCTCTATGACCTGAATTTCATTTCCTCTTTGTCTGCTCAAAGAATCTTATGGGGCTGTTTGGAGGATTACATTGCTACAGAGCAAACACAGAAAGTGTGCTGCAAGTCTTTACCACTGTTATTCATTTTTATTCATCTAAATCTTTCCTATTTTAGGCCAGAGGTGAGCAAACTAACCAGCCCACCACCTGCTTTTCTACAGTTGGACAGGTAAGAATTGTTCTTACAGTTTTCACTGGTCGGAAACAAAAAAAGAATATTTTCTGACATGAAACTCATTGGTGTTTAGTCGTTAAGTCATGTCCGGCTATGCAACCCCATGAACTGTGGCCCGTCAGGCTCCTCTGCCCATGGAATTCGCCAGGCAAGAATACTGGAGCAGGTAGCCGTTCCCTCCTCCAGGGGATCTTCCGGATCCAGGGAGCGAACCCAGGTCTCCTACTCGGCAGAGGGATTCTTTGCCACTGAGCTATATGGGAAAATGAAAGTGAAAGTGAAGTTGCTCAGTCCTGTCTTGACTCTTTGCGACCCCATGGACTGTAGCCCACCAGGCTTCTCCATCCATGAGATTCTCCAGATAAGAATACTGGAGTGGGCCCTGCCAATATAGCCCTGCTATATTTCAGCCCTGCCTGAAAATGATATGAAATACAAATCATATTGTCCGTAAGTAAAGTTCTCCTGGAACACAGCTACTCTCATTCGGGTCTATACTGTCGACAGCTGCTTTTATGGTCCAGCAGCAGAGTTTAGAAATAGTATCAGAGATGGTAGGGACCATAAAGCCCAAACTATATTTTCTCTCTGATCCTTTACAGAAAGGATATGCTGACCCCCGATTTATGCTATTTTTTTTTTTATCCACTCCAGGATTTGCTCTTCAATTGTTCCCAAGGATTAGAATTAAATCAAAATGATTTTTCATATTCTGGAGCACCAGTTGAATATCATGCTGAAAAAGAAGCATTCTTCTTATCTTTCAAAACACCTCTTTTCATGGGTAATGACAACGTGCTTAACATTAATTCGCCTTCCGATATACAAAGATAGCTGGAGCACTGTGTTGTAGTCAGAGCAAACATGTGCCCATAGTGGCTGCCTAAGGGTTTGCTATATGTTAAACAGGTTCAAGTTTGAAACCTATTTTATAGTCTACACAGACAGGTGCCAAGCAAACTTCAGCTGCCACATGATGCAAACATCTATATAAGCAAAGCGAAAAAAAATTCAACTGATCATTGAGATGCTTTATTTGGTGTTTCCAGATATTTGGAAACATCTGGAAAACTGACAACATGTTTCACTTTTCATCTGGATTAGGCAGTCAGCCTATTTCAGCTAATGAGAAGAGCCAAACATTATCAAGAGCTGTACTCTAGACACTAACATGAGGAAAGAACCCACTTTCTCCCCAGCTTTTCCAAGATAAGATTCCTATTTGGCTTCATCCTTTTTAGCGCATTCACTATTTCCCCCTTTGTTTCTCACCTTCTTTCCAGATCTTTTTTATTTTTTGGCCTTAACTTTCTTTCTAGCACAACCTCTACTGCAATTTAGAGTATTACCTTGTTTTCCCATCTCCAGTCCCTTTTATCCCAAGAACAAAAACGACTGGCTTCATAATAATTGAAATTAGTCATTCAAACTCAGAGTTCAAATCTCTGAAGGTGTACATGGCTTTTGAACTGCCAGAGGTTGTTTTGTGTCCAGTTGACCAGACTTCATCCATGGAAAGATCCAAGGTCACAGACAGCCTTTCATTTACCCATTCATACTTTTTCTATTATTTTCATATGATTTTTAATAGTCTGTTCCATGTTGTAAGTGTATATAATACCTCTATGATATAAAACAGGCTTCTCTGGGCCACTTATTCCCAATTATGGCAATTACACCCTTTCCTTGACTTTGGCTATTTCAGGAGGTGGTAAGGGTCTACACTGGCCCACAGTCTTCTTTTGTGATAACATGGACCTTGCCAAGACAAACGCAACCCTCTCCCACTGTTCCCCTAAATTCTTGATTGATGCTCTGCCTTTATGAAGTCTTGCTGTGAACACAGCATTTAATCCATGCTCCTGTCAGAATGCCTTTTGCACATTCCCGGTGAGAGCTTTTGCATCTCCAAACAACACTGTAGGGTTAGCTGTAGCTCCAGATCACATAAACAGGGATAGCAGCTGCAAAACTGTGAATTTTACTGTCTTTGCTCCTAAGTTGCCAACTTCATGTTTAAAGAAAAAGAGCAACAGAAAGAAAACTGAAAATAATTTTTAAATAATTATTGCATGATTTCTGAAGGTGGTGAGGTGTGCCATGTTCATACAAATACTTGGTTTCACTTCTGCTTAAAGATCGCTACGAAAAATACAATTTTCCTGAAATCCTCTATATTTAAAAAAGAAAAAATGATGCTCACAATGCTAAATTGGTCAGCTTAATTTTCATGTCGACCAAGATCATAGAAAACACTACATACAAAACTCCCAGAAGAATGTAAATAGTGATGATGAAATAGCAACCAATCTGGTTGTATAACAGGAAACTCAAGGAAGACCACTTTAACTTGCAGGTAAAATTACATGACAAATTATGCCATTACAAAACATTTCTGTATAGCTAAATTGCCTTCCAACACTTACTAAAGTCAGACTCCCACCCACTAAAGTCAGACCCCACTAAAACATAATCTGGATGCCTGTGGAGTTGTGTGTGTGAGCAGACAGAGTGGAAAAGAAGAAGAAGCAAACAGCAGCAATCAGTAATAGCAGCAGCTAAACAGTGGAAATGGTAAAACTGTGGAATTTGACCTAATTCTTGATGGAGCAATGACTCTGATTGATAACAATTAAAATGCATCAATAGTTCAAGAAGACTTTTGATTCAACTCCCATAAGAAAATGTCCTCCATGTGTAAGTTCAGAACTGTTCTGGACTATGTTGTTACTCCTATTTAGATAATACCCTCGAATCACAGTCCTGCCCCCAGGACAGTTATCAGTAGCTCAGTGCCCACATGTAGATTGCATACTTTGGAGAATCTTCCCAAACTACATGACTCAAGAAGTCAATCTAGTTGTGATCAAAGCTGTAAAGAAAAGCAGCTCCAAGAAAAATTTAGGTCAATATTTAAACCCTCGACTTTTAAACTAAAAGATGGTTCCCATATGAAAAAAGAATAGTGTAAAAGGGAGGTCAATAGTTGAGAATTTAATTTGTATTAAAAACAGACCTAAAAGAATTATAGGTCCAATTAGTAAACTGGGTCTCAGTTCACATTTCTCTTTCCAGTGTAATGATGTATTTATTTTACTACCTTCAGACAGTCTTTGCACTTGGAAAACAACAAATTTCTATAAACTATTGATGATCCTTCAAAGAAATAAAAGAATAATATGTAACTTTTTTCTCCTATGTGCACTGTGTCTCTGTTCCTGCTGCCTCAAATGAACCCTGGTGCCGTCAGTTAAACCAAGCTGTTTCATTTACTCACTATTCCATGTTCTGGGCAGTGTGCTCAGGGCTGTTGCAGCTGCTAAGTCGCTTCAGTCGTGTCCGACTCTGTGCGACCCCATAGATGGCAGCCCACGAGGCTCCCCGGTCCCTGGGATGCTCCAGGCAAGAATACGGGAGTGGGTTGCCATTTCCTCTCCAATGCATGAAACTGAAAAGTGAAAGTGAAGTCACTCAGTCATGTCCGACTCTTCGCGACCCCATGGACTGTAGCCCGCCAGGCTCCTCCATCCATGGTTTTCCAGGCAAGAGTGCTAGAGTGCGGTGCCATCACCTTCTCAGGTGCTCAGTGCTAGGGATTTAGAATTAAAAGGCACAGACCCTGCTTTTCCAGATCTCACAAATAAAACAGCAACTATGATAATAGTGTGATATAGATGAGTTGGACAGAGCAGCCCAGCCCTGGGGTAGTGAAAGGAGGAAGGTGGTGGTGGGATGCATGGAGTAAACAGGCTTTTTCCAGGAATTAAGAAGCAAAAAATAGTGACAGATTTTATTTTCTTGGACTGCATAATCACTGAGGACAATGAATGCAATGAAATTAAAAGATACTTGCTCCTTGGAAGAAAAGCTATGACAGACCTAGACAGCATATGCAAAAGCAGAGACATCACTTTGCCAATAAAGGTCCTTCTAGTCAAAGTTACGCTTTTTCCAGTAGTCATGTACAGATGTGAGAGTTGGATCATTAAGAAGTGCTGAGCGCTGAAGAACTGATGCTTTCCCACTGTGGTGCTGAAGAAGACACCTGAGAGTCCCTTGGACTACAAGGAGCTCAAACCAGTCAGTCCTAAAGGAAATCAATCCTGAACATTCACTGGAACTGATGCTCAAGCTGAAACTCAAATATTTCGGCCACCTGATGCAAAAAGTCAACTCATTAGAAAAGACCCTGATGCTGGGAAAGATTGAAGGCAGGAGGAGAAGGGGATGACAGAGAATGAGATGGTTGGACGGCATCACCAACTCAAGGGACATGAGTTTGCGCAAACTCAGGGAGATAGTGAAGGATAGGGAAGCCTGGCACGCTGCAGTCCATGGGGTCACAAAGAGCTGGACACAACTCAGTGACTGAACAAGAACAATAGGAAGCACGAACTATGCTGGAAAGGGTTAAGAGACATTCAGGGAAGGCTGGGAACATGGTGGGAGATGCCCAATAACACTCTTCAACTTGTACTTCTGATTATTCCCCTCTACTAACAACTCTAGGCTATAATGTATTCTTTTAAGATCTGGGTTAATATATATAGGTGCAGCACATTCACTCCAAGTGTTGTTATTATTCTGGCATCTCAGTATGTCCTCCCTGCCTATGGGTAGGATATCAGTTCCAGGATCCCCTCAGACAAGAAGACACCCAAATCCAGGGATGCTCAAGTCCCTTACACAAAATATCATAGTTACTTTGGGTCTTGTACCCAAGGATTCCACATTCTAGGATACTGAGGGCCGACCATTTTTTATTTATCTTTTTCTCTATTTACAGACATTTAAACCATTTCCATTGTTCTGGTATTATTTCTGCTGTTAAAACAATGCTGCTGTAAACATTCTTACCACTCCTCCTTATCCACTTGTGAGAAATATTTTATAAGCAACACATCCAGAGGTGAAAATATTAAGTTTTAGTGCATGTAAAAATTCAAATTTACTAGATAATTCCAGAATGTTTTCCAAAATGGTTGTATTCCCCCTTCATTGGTATATTGTTTGCTCACACTTTCTCCAATCCTAATGTCATGTTTTAATTATGATGAGCCATAAATGGCATATCACTTTTGTTTCAATTTGTAGAATTCTGGTCATTGATGAAGTTGAATCTTTTTTTTCAATACCTGTTTATTCTTTTTGAACTTCTTTTGATAATGATCTGCCTACAACCTTTACAGACTTCTACTTTTTAGTCTTTTACTTATTGATTTATAGACATTGTTATAAACTATATTCTGGATATCAATTCAGTCTTTATTATATGATATATACTTCTTCTGCTAGTCCATTTTAACTTCAGAATGTTTCATATTATTTTTTATCTATATATTTTTCTTCACCCTTGTTCATTAAAATGAACCTGTTTAATAAGTCATATATCCATTAAAATTAGATCACTGGAAAACATACAAACATATATTTTGGCCTCACTGTCAAGAGAATCTTGTTAAAGATTCAAATTATTTTTAGCATTACTAAACTTATGAAGCAGAAGTGCCCTTTGTAAAAGAGTTCTAACTGGACCATGAATAAGACATCTCAACATTTAGTAAAGTGATTTTCCCTAAAGCTTAATCATTATATTTTTAGCATATAGTTAAAATGTGCCTATTTATTTGCAGTAATTTTCAAAAAATCTTAATATTCTTTCTACATTAATACATTCATTTTCAGCAGGTTAATGACATCTGCTTGAAAAAAATCCAATACTTAATTTTTCTTAGAATGTGGCTAATTTTACTTTCTGAATCAAAAAGTAACAAGTTCCTATACTGAATTAACTTTTCATATACCACATCAGTAGTTCTTTTTAGTACACTTGATCTTAGCCAAAATGGCAAGAAATGATCATCATGGTTCTTTTTAAATGGCATATGTTAGCACTGACTTCATTTGATTAATATGTAACATGTATATAGACCTGAAGAAATCAAATTTTCTGGCATTAAGCAAAAATGAAGTAAAATACTGCAGATAACAGAATCTTTCAATTTCCCTGGCAATGTTTAAACAATGCTTTTTAAAGGCTGTCTAAAAGATTATCACACCAGAAATGTCTACAGACCCTCCCTCAAGGAAATAAATGCCAGTAAATGACACAGAATAATCACCATGAAATTTAACCTTTAGAATAAGGAGAATTGGTCAAGATATATTTTCAGTTCCCAATTAGTCACAATGTAAAGTAAATCCACAGAAAGTGTTAATTTTCGGTCTGTATTTCAGACCCCTTTGTCCACTGACTCTCTTGTGAGAACTACTTAGACTCAAAACACACACGGTGGGTGGGTGGAAGGAATGAGCTTTGTTTTGTCTTTGTTAGTGTACCAGCTTCTTTTAAAGGCTCTTCTGAAGAGCATAACAAGCCCAAAAAAGGAGTATGCTGGCAAAAGGCAGATAAAGACTACATATAGGATCGTTAGCTCCTGAAACATTAAGTTTTAAAGCAGTATTCAGTATACTTGTATCTAGAATTGAAGAACTAGTTAATAACATCTGTGGGAGGGCTTGAACATGCAGGCATCACTATGCTCTGCTTCGCTCAGTTAAGATTTGTATTTACAGATGGCCACTGGTCACACAAAAAGATGTTCAGCATCACTAACCATCAGAGAAATGTACATCAAAACCACCATGAGATATCGCCTCACACCTCACACAGTCAGAATGGCAGTCACCAAAAAGGCCACAAATAAAAAATATTGGTGAGGATGTGAAGACAAGAAAACCGTTTTACACTATTGGTGGGAATGTAAATTGATGTAGCCACTATGGCAAACAGTATGGAGGTTCCTCAAATAGAGCCAAAAACAGAACTACCATATGATCAAGGAATTATATATGAAGAAAATAAATGAATACACTAATTTGAAAAGAAACTTGCCCCCCAAAGTTCATAGCAGCATAACTAAGATATGGAAGCAACCAAGTGCCTATCAACAGATAAACAGTAGATGCATACCTATATGCATATATACACACAGTGGAATACTACTTAGCCATAAAAAATGAATTCTGCCATTTGCAAAAACATGGATGGATCTCAAGTATATAACGCTTGGTGAAATAAGTCAGAGAAAGACAAATATTGTGTTATCACTCACATGTGGAATTAAAAAAATAAATGAATGAGTGTAACAAAACAAAACCGACTCACAGATAGAGAGCAACCTAAGGGTTACCAGTGGGGAGAGGGAGGGATGAGAGGCCAGATAAGGGTAGGGAATTAAGAGGCACCAACTACTATGTATAAAATAAATAAGCTACAGGGATACATTGTACACTGCAGAGAACATAGCCAATGTGTTATGACAATTTTACTTAAAGTATAATCTATAAAAAACACTGAATAATTATTCTGTACACCTGAAACCAACACTGTAAATCAACTATAGTTTTTAAATTTAAAAAAAGATTTGAACTTAAAATATAAAATTGTATTATTTATGTTGAGATAAAGCTGGATGGCAAGAAAGAGATGCATGGCTGAAAGTTTCTTAGAATGACAGATTAAATGAAGAGCTGGGCAGAATCAGTTTCTCCTCAGCGTTTTCGACTGAGAAATGACTCTGTATCAACCTGTGATGACCTTTCCTCTACCATCTTCTCGAGGCTTCTTGCTTAAATACCTCTTTCTCTATCTCCTCTTTAGGATACATTTCCTCAAAATATCTAGCTACCACAGGGGCATACACTGCTGTGAAAATACATGGATATTTCATGCGACTCTGAGGGGCTCTCAGGTTCCAAACTATATGGAGAGAGGGAGCTGTGGAAAGAGCCTGCCACAGGCCTGCAATTGTGGGTCTGTTCTGTTGAGGCTGAACAAATCTTTTACCCAACCTCAATAGAACAGCCATCTCTATGAAAACCCTTAACTGAACTAACTTACCACTTCAGCACGTTCAGTGGTTTTCTGAAGAAGTCAGCCCAGCAGCTCTGCATCCAAGCTCTAGGCCTTCCCCCCTGTAAAGGCAGCTAATCTCTCTGAGTTTCCATTTTCTTATCTCTGAATCCCCTGTGCACACACTGCCTTTCAGCTCTGAGGTGCAGAGCAAGGACAGTCAATGTCAAGTACCTGTTTGGCAGAAAGAGTGCTCCTGGAATCCAGCTCCAGTCAGTGCCTGGGGAGCATGCATTCGAGTCCCAAGTGGGTTGAGGACGTTCAGTGCTTCTGCCATCCCTGGAGGCCGTGTAGGCAGATGGTGCAGCCACAAGCAAGAGACGAAGCTTTGTGATCTTCAGCTCCTGAAATTCAGGAGTTTACTTTCTACTGCTGCATCATCTGGGTACAGGCTTGAAATGCACACTGTCAGACCCCACCCCTGGCCTGCTAACTCAGAAAATCTGGAGATGGAGCACAGGAATCTGTGCTGGAACAAGCTCTCGAGGTGATTCTGACATACTCTCAAGTTTGATAACCATTGCATACATATGCTGACTAACCCAATCCAGCACATAGTGACTATGGGAGAAATGATACTGGCTAAGTCACGACTGGAGACAAACCAGCCATTCAATTCAGTTCAGTCACTCAGTCGTATCTGACTCTTTGAGACCCCATGGACTGTAGCACACCAGGCTTCGCTGCCATCACCAGCTCCCAGAGCTTGCTCAAACTCATGTCCATCGAGTGGGCGATGCCATCCAACCATCTCATCCTCTATCATCCTCTCTCCTCCTGTCTTCAATCTTTCCCAGCATCAAGATCTTTTCCAAAGAGTCAGTNTTTGCGACCACAGATATTTACAGTTGTCTTCCTCTTTGATTGATCTTTTGATCATTATGTAGTGTCCTTCCTTATCTCTTGCAATATTCTTTAAGTTCTATTTTGTCTGATATGAGGATTGTTACTCCAGCTTTCTTTTGCTTCCCATTTTCATGAAATATATTTTTCCATCCTTTCACTTTTTTTATATGTGTCTTTAGGTCTGAAGTGGGTTTCTTGTAGACAGCATATATATGGGTCTTGTTTTTGTAGCCATTCAGCCAGCCTGTGTCTTCTGGTTAAAGCATTTAATCCATTTACATTTAAAGTAATTATTGATATATTTGTTTCTACTACCATTTTCTTAACTGTTTGGGATTGATCTTGTAGATCTTTCTTCTTCTCTTGTATTTCTTGACTATATAAGTCCATTTAACATTTATTGTAAAGCTGCTTTGGTGGTACTGAATTCTCTTAATGTTTGCTTGTCTGAAAAGTTTTTGATTTCTCCATCAGTTTTGAATGAGATCCTTGCCAGCTACGGTAATATTGGTCATACAGAGTCGCAAAGAGTCGGACACTACTGAAGAGACCCTGCACGCATAGACACAAGACATTTTCTGCCTATGGCAGCTCTGCCCCAGTGACAGTTGCTTGTGAANTGGATGAAGCACAAGCTGGAATCAAGATTGCCGGGAGAAATATCAATAACCTCAGATACACAGATGACACTATCCTTATGGCAAAAAGCAAAGAACTAAAGAGCCTCTTGATGAAAACCAGCTATTACAACTAAGTAAAAACACTCCAGGTTATATTCCTCACAACAAAATATGTGGGTTATATTTTATAAATGGAATCTTGATTCCCAGTTAATACGTGCTCCTTCCTCTATTTGGAAATGAAGATGGGGGAATTCTTAAAATGCTCCAGAATTTAGGATGTCATAATCCTATTGCAAAACTCAAGTTTATCATTATGTGTGCATGCTTAGTCGGCTCAGTCATGTCCGACTCTTTGCGACCCCATGGATTGCATCCCAGCAGGCTCCTCTGTCCATGGGGATTCTCCAGGCAAGAATACTCAAGTGCATTGCCATGCTCTCCTCCAAGGGATCGTCCCAACCCAGCGATCAAACTCGGGCCTCTCGCATTGCAGGCAGATTCTTTATCATCTGAGCCACCGGGGAAACCCTTTATGAGTATAATCAAGTTGATATGTGAGATCCCTTGGTAAAATGTGGAAATGAAATCCCCTAAGTTTATAAATATTTCATAAACAGTTATGCAACACAGCTGAGATTACCAAATAGTAAACTCATAAGAAAAGTTGCAGTTGTATGGTGTTTCAGAATTTCAGCTATCTAGCTTTCACGACAAAGTGTGAGTATGCGTGTCTGTTTCAGTGAAGCTGACCTTCTTTGATAATACTTAAATTTAACAATGAGATTTATTTTTAGTTTTTCCTTCTCACCTTTTCTTTGTTCATTAATGTCTGTTCAGACTTTACATCTTGTTTTGGCCGCACCATTGCTTTAGGTGCTAGAATAAGCAGCCTGTGATTCTCAACTGAAAAAAAGCAAGTTTTACGTGCTCAGGCTGAGCCATGAATCTATCTTGTGATGACCTTGGACATTTTTAAATAGCCTAAAATCTTTACACTATGTTGTACAGAGCCTATGGTTTTGATTCCAAGATGATAATGTCTCACTTATCATGCCCAGCCTCATTAATTTGATGTGACAATCCATTTTTCTCTTAAAAGTACTGAATAACACATAATTATTTGTCCTTATTAAAAATGAATTAAAGCAAATTTTGTTTGAAGAATTTGCTGGCACCCATGGAGATTTCCCGAAGATCAGCAGAATCAGATTTAAAAACCACATTTCTGAGGGTACTGAAACTTAACCATTCCTAAGTAGCACACACAAGAGCAAAGAACAATGGAATTTTCTCCTCAAGGACTCTTTAAGAATTAAAGGACAATTTTGTACACTTATTTGGAATGTTTGATGCCAGTGGGAATCAGAATATTTCTACTTCAGCTGTACTAAGGAATTTTCTCTTTTTAAAGTATTGATACCAGGGTATGACTGTCACATTTCCATCATTATTCTCAAGATGTTGGACAGAATCCCCAACTAACAAATGGATTTTTATAACATCTTTGAAACCCTATTTTGTTAATCCTTAAAAACCCACATTTTCTCAACTTAGAGTTTCATATCACTTGCAAATTCCATTCATCAATCATTTAACAAACACATTTGCCCTCTCTTACTTAAGATATTTTTCTATTTGATTTTATTTCCCATGCCCATCCCTCCCTTCTATAAGCAGCCATTGTGATACATTTTGGAGAAGGAAATGACAACCCACTCCAGTATTCCTGCCTGAGAAATAACATGGACAGAGGAGCTTGGCACACTAGTCCATGGGGTCGCAAAAGAGGTGGACATAACTTAGTGACTAAATTACAACAATCCATGCCCATCCCTCCCTTCTATAAGCAGCCATTCTGAGATGTTTAACGTATGCCTTTTTATTTGTACCCTGCAGAATATGCATTGCTGTTCTGCATATATGTGCTATTTTTTAAGTGGCCTTGTATTATATCAAACTTTCTTTCACCCCACTATCAGCACCATGTTTTCAGATATTCTTGGGCTTCCCTGGTAGCTCACATGATAAAAAATCTGCCTGCAATGCAGGAGACCTGGGTTCAATGCCCGGGTTGGGAAGATCCCCTGGAAGAAGGCATGACAACCCACTCCAGTATTCTTGCCTGGAGAATCCCCATGGACAGAGGAGCCTGGCAGGCTCCAGTCCACAGGGTAGCAGAGTTGGACTTGACTGAGCGATTAAGCAGACATGATGCCATATATAGAGTCAGTCTACTCTTCCCAATTCTTGTATATTAATGGTGAAGCCTTTTTTCTAGTTATTAGGTATAAAGGGTCAAGCAAGAAAACTCACGGTTCCTGCTTCCGCAGAGCCTGCATTCTACTTGGGAGAGGAGACTGCAAGGAAATAAACACACATGGTGTTCATCATTCATTTTTTTCAATATGTATTTATCAAATGCTTTCATGTGCTAAATATGATGTGAAGCCCTAAGAGAATGAGACAAAGAGACACTTGCCCTCATGAAGCTTACATTCCAGAGGATTAGCCAAGACTTGCAGATGGTGGTAAGGATTAAGGTCAATGGCAAATGGTTAAATGGTTCTCTGCAACAGAATGATATAATGACATTTGTAACTTTATTCCAGGTGCAGTATTAGGAATAATAGATTAGAGGGAACCAAGATGGGATGCATGGTCCTCCCTGGTGGTAAGGAATCTGCCTTCAGTGCAAGAGACCTGGGTTTAATCCCTGGGTCGGGAAGATCCCCTAGAGGAGGATAATGGCAACCCACGCCAGTATTCTTGCCTGGAGAATTCCATGGACAGAGAAGCCTTCATGTAGTTGCAAAGAGTTGGACACGACTGAGTGATACACACACACACACACACACACACACACACACAAGATGGGGTTCAGAGAAACTACTTAGGAGGCTGTTGCAGCGAAACAGTTAAGAAACGACAGCAGCTTCAGTGGGTGTGGTGGCAGTAGAACAGGAAAGAAGAGAGGGATATGACAGATGTTGGAGCTAGAAGACAACATTTGCAAATGGATTAACTGTGAGAGGTGAGGAAGAATCAAGAAGGATCTTTGGTCTCTAGTCTGACAAGTGAGATGAGGAAGACGGAGTGCGACCAGAGATTAGTGAGAAAAGCAAAGCCCTATCTGGGTCATGCTTGTGTGGCATCTCAATGGAGGCGTCAAGCAGCAGTTGAGTGTGTCAATCTGATTTCCAGAGCAGAGCTATGGACTGAAGATGCGTACTCCAGAGTCATCACATATGAATGGTCTTTAAAATCACAGAAATGAAGACAGAAGCATAAAAAACAGGAGGGGGTATTATAAAGCCCAAATGAATCCCAATATTTACAGACTGCATGGAGGAGGAAAAGGTCAGCAGGAAGTGACAATGGACCATTCAAGGGGTCTCCTGTGTTTGAGCCACTTAGATGCCTACATGTTTCCCCAACGAATGCCTTGAGCCCAAGCTGTTTTGGTGGAGAGCTGGGGAAGGATGCTATAGTTGTTGTTAGTCAGTTGCTCAGTCATGTCTGACTCTTTCCAACCCCATGGATTNCACTGGACCACCAGGGAAATCCCCATTGTCTTAAAAAAAAAGTCACCTAAAGACTTAATCCATTCAGGGCCAAGCTGAAAGTTGTGATTGTTAACCCTGGATATATATAAAATGACCTGAAATACCAATACCTGGAACTCATTCTAATTTAATTTAGTCAGAATTGTTAGGAACTGTGCTGTACAGTGAATATAATGCCATTTTGTTTTAAAAACTCAGATGTGGTTTAAACAAAAGTGTGTTAATCAAAGGAATAAATATTTATATGTTATACGTTCCCTGAGCTGCATAAAGTCATGAGTTAGGAACTATGGATTGAATGAGGACCAGATTCTCTTAAACAAGGGAATTGTTATGTGATTGGGGATATAAAAATATATGCATGCACTTTGAAGTATTAATTGTCAACCAGNCAACAAAAAGAACTTATAGGCCTGCAAATTTGAGACTCAGATCTGTAATCCAAAGAAGCTAAGATCCAGCCTACTTGTAAGATATTGTCTGAGCAAACAAAAGGCTTCCTTATGTCTGATATTTCTTTAGCTGCAATCAATAAACAATTTCTCTGTATAACTATAACACCATAAGAAAATAATGAGTTAGTTTTCCCAGTATTCTTAAACGTCAATGTTATCTCAAATTTGTGGAAAGTTAAGATAGAAGGGACTCTCTATCAAGGAACTGGATCATTTCTTGATAAATAAGACTGAAGATTATCTCTTTCTGTTGCCAGAGATGCTGGCCTGCAGAGTACTTAGAGGGCCTCTGGATGAAGGGATCAAACTGCCCTGAAGGTGGATGTTGTTCTGAGGACTCTTGGATGGCAATCGGTACTTCCTCACAACTCTAATGAGATGCTTGGACTAGTTAGAGATGTTCTGCGCAGTGATGGAACCAAAGGACCATGCAATCAGGAGTCTGAAAACAGTGTACTCAGAATATGCAGATAAACATGGGATATATTTACTGAGTATACTTATCCATTATTAAAAATATGAAATTCCAACAATAACTAATGCATTAAAGATTAACTAAAGGCATCTTACCTGTAACAACCTCAGTCGTTGTTCATTGTTGAATCTTTCCACTGCAGCCCAGAACCACCGAATTACAATGTGATTGTCATGATAGCCTATCAAAGGAATCATGAAANGCACAACAAACAAAGCCCTGTCTCTTATACACATCTAGATGTGTATAAGAGACAGGGTCAGGGGCGGCTGGAAGAAGCCACCTCACGCTCGAGGCCAGGGGCAAAGACCCTGAGGAGCCACCCCGAGCCCCTAGGCCAGGGGCAGCAGCTGGGAGGAGCCACCCACGCCCAAGGCCAGGGCGGGCGGCCAGAGGAGCAACCCGAGGAGCAGTGGCTGTGCAGGCGCAGGAGGGCCTAGAGGAACTATCCACATTGAAAGTCAGGAACGGTGGTGGTAGGGAGATACTCCTCCTCCAAGGTAAGGAGCAGCAGCTGTGCTTTGCTGGAGTAGCCATAAAGAGATACCCCACACCCAAGGTAAGAGAAACCCATGTAAGATGGTAGGTGTTGCAAGAGGGCATCAGAGGGAAAACACACTGAAACCATTCTCACAGAAAACTAGTCAATCTAATCAGACTAGGACCACAGCCTTGTCTAACTCAGTGAAACCAAGCCATGCCTGCGGGGCAACCCAAGACCAGTGGGTCATGGTGGAGAGGGCTGACAGAACCTGGTCCACTGGAGAAGGGAATGGCAAGCCACTGCAGTATTCTTGCCTTGAGAGCCCCATGAACAGTATGAAAAGGCAAAATGATAGGATACCAAAAGAGAAACTCCCCAGGTCAGTAGGTGTCCAATATGCTACTAGAGATCAGTGGAGAAATAACTCCAGAAAGAATGAAGGGATGGAGCCAAAGCAAAAACAATACCCAGTTGTGCATGTGACTGGTGATAGAAGCAAGCTCTGATGCTGTAAAGAGCAATATTGCATAGGAACCTGGAATGTCAGGTCCATGAATCAAGGCAAATTNAGGCCTGGCGTGCTGCAATTCATGGGGTCACAAAGAGTCGGACACAACTGAGCGACTGAACTGAACTGAGGGGTTAGGGCTTCAGCATATAAATTTTGGAGATATGGACATTCAATTCATAATAATATCATCCCCTCCATCCCACACCTAAATGCTTCTTTCCCAATTATGTCTTCTATTATCAGTTCTCAGGTACAAGGACATTCTAGACTTTTTTCTTTAAAAAAAAAAAAAACTATAGACTTATAGGTTTTATAAAGAAAGAAAGTGAAGTCGCTCAGCTGTGTCCGACTCTTTGCGACCCCATGGACTGTAGCCCACCAGGCTCCTCTGTCCATGGGATTTTCCAGGCAAGAATACTGGAGTGGGTTGCCATTTCCTTCTCCAGGAGATCTTCCTTACCCAGGGATCAAACCCAGGTCTCCCGCATTGCAAGCAGACGCTTTACCCTCTGAGCCATTAAGTCTGACCAGTTTTTAAATCTTGTGTGTAGACCTCTTCAACTTGTTTTTTATAAAATATGCCTGGGTGAATTCTCAGACTGGTATACAAGTAGTTAGCTACTGTATTATTTTTAACTGCTGCATGATATTCTAAAATAGGATTACCTGATCCTCAGCTATTTTAAATAACTGCCACCATACTGATAAATATTTAAGTCGTTTTTAGGATATTTTCCTGATTACAGTCTACCCTGCAATAAAAAACTTTTGTACCTGCCTCTCTGTGCACAAAGGTGAATGAATATTTCTCTAGCAGAGATACCCAGAAGCTGAACTGCTGGATCATGGAATATACACATTATCAATTTTAATAGACACTGTCAGTCCTCCAAGGCAGCTATCCTAATTTACATTCTCACTAGTAATTTATGAGGCTGCTCAAACATACTTGTCTCCATGTGAGAGTATCAAACTTTAATATTCTCTGCCAAGCAGATGAGTACAAAGTTATCTCATTGTGTAAATTTGTACTTCCCCGATTAATGTGAAGTCGAGCATCCTCTGGGATATATATCGGCCAATTGCATTCCTTCTAAAGTTCTGCTTTTTATGTGTTTTGTCCATTTCTTCTTATCAAATTATTTATCACTTTCTTACTCTCAATTTGTCTGGCTCCTTTATATGTACTATATCCTTTTCTGTTAGTTAGACGGCAGATACTGTTTCCCAATTTGCCATTTGCCTTTTAATTTATATACCTTGAAAATGGTCAAAATTTCTGATTTTTTAGCTGAGAGGTCTTGCTCTTAGCGCCATAGAAGGCCTTTTCTGTCCCAAGATCAGTCCGCTCTCTTACAGGCTCATCCAGCTCTCTAACATTTGTGTATGTTTTGCTTTTAGATCTCTAATCCATCTCGAATTTAATTTTGAAAGTGGTGTGAGGTAGGAACTAATGCTACTATTGTCTGAATGGACAGCCAGTTGTTCGCGTGTAGAGGCTTGACTCTTTGTTCGAAGCTCAAGCTTTAAAAAGAGAAAACACTTCTGTGCCTCACTGTTTCTGGATGCAGCTCAACAGGAAAATATACTGGTGTGTAACGACATTCCCAACATGGCCCAGAAGAACAAGACCACACCCATGGAAGCATGCAACTAACACAGGTTAAGTAGGTGATACTTCAGTAAGGCTAAGCATTAAACATGAATTGCTGCTGCTGAGTCACTAAGCAGCAATTCAGTTGCTGCTGAATTGCTAAGTCGCTTCAGTCGTGTCCAACTCTGTGCGACCCCATAGACGGCAGCCCACCAGGCTCCCCCGTCCATGGGAGTTTCCAGGCAAGAGTACTGGAGTAGGCTGCCATTTCCTTCTCTGAAACCTGAATTAGAGCCGACTAAAATATCAATGCCTCTCAAAAGGACACCAATGTTTCTATAAATCAAATTATCAACCCCTGCTTCATCTCTTTTACAATTAAGATTTTCCTCTAATTTGGTTTTGATTGAGCACACATTTAAACAATTTTCTGAAATGGTGTTAGGGGCAGATTCACCAGAAGATGACACAAGTTAATCAGGCTCTATTTCATCAAGTGAACAATAGCATTAAACACCACACACCTCAAGGATGTTTTGGACTTCCACGTGTTTCTCGCAAGGGCTGGCACAAGGAACCAGCTGAATGTAACTCACACCCTTCCTTGGCCTGATTGCCCAGTGTAGCTGGTGGCTGCCACCAAAGGCCTGGCTCTGAATACTGCCTCAGCCACATCGCAACTACACAAGACGCTGGCCATGTTTTCACTGGTCTCTTTGCTTCATCTGTTGAATGGGGATAATAACACTACTCAGATATTAGAATTATTATAAAGACAAAATGGGCTGGTACCCACAAAGCTCTTAGAAAAGTCTGCAGCAAGACCAGTGTTCTACAACCGAGGAAGAATCTCAGACCTGCTGCTTTCATGACGCCCCACTCAATTCTCCTTTTTAAACTTTGTGTGTTGTCAGAGTGACTTCTCTTTTCCATGATCAAGGACTTTCTTGTTTACTTTCAAAAACAGAGTCTTTGTCCCAAATGTATTGTCGAGGCAAGTTGGAGAATGTGTTTGCTGCCAGCCTGAGGAGGAAAGCACTTTGATACCCACACGCAGCTAGATCCCAGGGGATGTGTGATCCAGTCCCGGACCCTTCCATAGTCACCCCAGCGCCAGGTCCCAGCACCCCTGCTCCCTCATGACACTGCGAGCATCTCGCCATGTTTACTGTCCAAGGACCTGTTCATGAGAGGCACTTTGCTAGATTTCAGGTATCTATCCCAGATTTTAAAAAACTAAGGCTCAGGATCTCTGGGGTCACCTAGGTGTCCTGGGTCCCACCCCAGTGCTCTTTTACCACCCAGGCTTTCTCCCCCTCTCACAGAGGCCCTCATTTTATAGAACCCAGGCTTTAGTGTTAGTTCAGAGGCTCCCCTGTCAACCCCACCCTGGGGGATGGTCAATTTGGGGAAAACTTCTGTATGTTTGGGGCTCTACCCTGAAACCTAAGAACGGCCTTAAAGCACCCAGGGTCCTTTGGTATGCCATATCAGGGGAGAACCAGAGGTGGAAAGATTAGTCACTGAAGAGGCTGAGGACACAGGGCACTGCTCATTCTGCAAAAGTCCTGGAATGAGGCAAGGACAATCAAGGGAAATACGGACGGGAGGAGAGCAGGGGAGACCCACCCACTAAGACCCAAGAAAGAAATGCTGGGAGGAAGAGCCAATACTGGACGACAACTAAGAGTAACAGAGATGGCCAGGAAGGCGGATACAGTTGCCCAGGTCTAGAAGGCGGCCCCTCTGATGTTGGCAGAGGCAAGGTGCTCCATACACCAAAAGATAAGGCGCGCCAAACCAGGCTCATAGTACTGCGAAAATAGTTGATTTGCAAAATAACAATATAGAGGGAAGAGATCAGGTTTGCAGAGCTCACCTCCCCCTCAAACAAATCAAAAATCCATCCACCAGAGACACAGAAAACGAAGCTATAGTTACCTAAGGGGGAAGAGTATGCATGTGTGCTAAGTCACTTTAGTCGCGTCCAGCTCTTTGCAACCCTACGGACTGTAGCCCACCAGGCACTTCTGTCCATGAGATTCTTTAGGCAAGAATACTGGAGTGGGTCACCATGCCCTCCTCCAGGGGATCTTCCTGACCCAGGGATGGAACCCACATCTTTTATGTCTCCTACACTGGCAGGCAGGTTCTTTACTACCATCACCACCTGGGAAAAGGATAAATTTGTAATTTTAATGAACGGATAGACACTACTATATATAAAATAAACATCAAGGACTTACCATATAGCACAGGGAACTATATTCAATATCTTATAATAACCTACAATGGAAAAGAATCTTTAAAGAATAAACAATACACATAATGGAATCACTTTGCTGTATACCTGAAATATTATAAATCATCTATACTTCTATCAAAAAATTCAAGCTAAAAAGATATATTTACCTGCAGAGCAGTTTTCACTAAAAACAAACTAGAGACTGGAAGACTCTTTTGCCACCAAGCTTGTAAAGAAAAAACCACACAGAGTCAAGGAAGAAGGGAAGAGAAGTGACTGATCACAGGAACCTTGCTCCTTGGAGTGAATACAGAAAGGGAGGGGATTCCATAGACTCAGAGATCCTCCCCAGGGAGTGAGGGGTTCAAACCACAGAGTGGGCATGCCAGCCCTAGAGGCTGACCCTGGGAAGACGAGTCCCCTTAGCTGGTCTGAAAACAAGGGGAGCTCATAGGAGGGCTGTAAAAGAACTTGTGAAGAGTGCTCATATGCTCGCTTACTCTCAGGAACAAGGCTGGGGAAGCAGACGGACACTTCCTGGGCTCTAGCTGGTTTCCTGGAACCATCCCAGCACCTGCCCTGGCCCCTCTAGCTCCAGATTACAGCCCGCCACCAGGGTGAAGGCTGCCATTGCCAGGAGGAGTACAAACTCGGGAGAGACAGAGCTGGCTCAGATCTAGTTCTGCCTCTGAACATGCAAGGGCAGCCAATACTGCTGCTCATGAAGGCAACGGATGAGGAAACATCTAGAACTTTGACTGGCACACCAAGACCAACACAGCGGGCTCCCTGGATCACATCTGGCACCTACTCTGGGTCCTCAGGCTTCAGCACTGCTTCCCTCTGTGGCAAAGGACCACTGCCTCGAGATGGGAGAATACATGCTTCGCAGGAACAGAATCAGCTCTGTCCTGACCCNAAGGTCCGTCTAGTCAAGGCTATGGTTTTTCCTGTGGTCACATATGGATGTGAGAGTTGGAATGTGAAGAAGGCTGAGTGCCGAAGAATTGATGCTTTTGAACAGTGGTGTTGGAGAGACTCTTGAGAGTCCCTTGGACTGTAAGGAAATCCAACCATTCCATTCTGAAAGAGATCAACCCTGGGATTTCTTTGGAAGGAATGATGCTAAAGCTGAAACTCCAGTACTTTGGCCACCTCATGAGAAGAGTTGACTCACTGGATAAGACTCTGATGCTGGGAGGGATTGGAGGCAGGAGGAGAAGGGGACGACCAAGGATGAGATGGCCGTATGGCATCACGGACTCGATGGACGTGAGACTGAGTGAACTCCGAGTGATGGTAATCAACAGCGAGGCCTGGCGTGCTGCAATTCATGGGGTCACAAAGAGTCGGACACAACTGAGCGACTGAACTGAACTGAGGGGTTAGGGCTTCAGCATATAAATTTTGGAGATATGGACATTCAATTCATAATAATATCATCCCCTCCATCCCACACCTAAATGCTTCTTTCCCAATTATGTCTTCTATTATCAGTTCTCAGGTACAAGGACATTCTAGACTTTTTTCTTTAAAAAAAAAAAAAACTATAGACTTATAGGTTTTATAAAGAAAGAAAGTGAAGTCGCTCAGCTGTGTCCGACTCTTTGCGACCCCATGGACTGTAGCCCACCAGGCTCCTCTGTCCATGGGATTTTCCAGGCAAGAATACTGGAGTGGGTTGCCATTTCCTTCTCCAGGAGATCTTCCTTACCCAGGGATCAAACCCAGGTCTCCCGCATTGCAAGCAGACGCTTTACCCTCTGAGCCATTAAGTCTGACCAGTTTTTAAATCTTGTGTGTAGACCTCTTCAACTTGTTTTTTATAAAATATGCCTGGGTGAATTCTCAGACTGGTATACAAGTAGTTAGCTACTGTATTATTTTTAACTGCTGCATGATATTCTAAAATAGGATTACCTGATCCTCAGCTATTTTAAATAACTGCCACCATACTGATAAATATTTAAGTCGTTTTTAGGATATTTTCCTGATTACAGTCTACCCTGCAATAAAAAACTTTTGTACCTGCCTCTCTGTGCACAAAGGTGAATGAATATTTCTCTAGCAGAGATACCCAGAAGCTGAACTGCTGGATCATGGAATATACACATTATCAATTTTAATAGACACTGTCAGTCCTCCAAGGCAGCTATCCTAATTTACATTCTCACTAGTAATTTATGAGGCTGCTCAAACATACTTGTCTCCATGTGAGAGTATCAAACTTTAATATTCTCTGCCAAGCAGATGAGTACAAAGTTATCTCATTGTGTAAATTTGTACTTCCCCGATTAATGTGAAGTCGAGCATCCTCTGGGATATATATCGGCCAATTGCATTCCTTCTAAAGTTCTGCTTTTTATGTGTTTTGTCCATTTCTTCTTATCAAATTATTTATCACTTTCTTACTCTCAATTTGTCTGGCTCCTTTATATGTACTATATCCTTTTCTGTTAGTTAGACGGCAGATACTGTTTCCCAATTTGCCATTTGCCTTTTAATTTATATACCTTGAAAATGGTCAAAATTTCTGATTTTTTAGCTGAGAGGTCTTGCTCTTAGCGCCATAGAAGGCCTTTTCTGTCCCAAGATCAGTCCGCTCTCTTACAGGCTCATCCAGCTCTCTAACATTTGTGTATGTTTTGCTTTTAGATCTCTAATCCATCTCGAATTTAATTTTGAAAGTGGTGTGAGGTAGGAACTAATGCTACTATTGTCTGAATGGACAGCCAGTTGTTCGCGTGTAGAGGCTTGACTCTTTGTTCGAAGCTCAAGCTTTAAAAAGAGAAAACACTTCTGTGCCTCACTGTTTCTGGATGCAGCTCAACAGGAAAATATACTGGTGTGTAACGACATTCCCAACATGGCCCAGAAGAACAAGACCACACCCATGGAAGCATGCAACTAACACAGGTTAAGTAGGTGATACTTCAGTAAGGCTAAGCATTAAACATGAATTGCTGCTGCTGAGTCACTAAGCAGCAATTCAGTTGCTGCTGAATTGCTAAGTCGCTTCAGTCGTGTCCAACTCTGTGCGACCCCATAGACGGCAGCCCACCAGGCTCCCCCGTCCATGGGAGTTTCCAGGCAAGAGTACTGGAGTAGGCTGCCATTTCCTTCTCTGAAACCTGAATTAGAGCCGACTAAAATATCAATGCCTCTCAAAAGGACACCAATGTTTCTGTAAATCAAATTATCAACCCCTGCTTCATCTCTTTTACAATTAAGATTTTCCTCTAATTTGGTTTTGATTGAGCACACATTTAAACAATTTTCTGAAATGGTGTTAGGGGCAGATTCACCAGAAGATGACACAAGTTAATCAGGCTCTATTTCATCAAGTGAACAATAGCATTAAACACCACACACCTCAAGGATGTTTTGGACTTCCACGTGTTTCTCGCAAGGGCTGGCACAAGGAACCAGCTGAATGTAACTCACACCCTTCCTTGGCCTGATTGCCCAGTGTAGCTGGTGGCTGCCACCAAAGGCCTGGCTCTGAATACTGCCTCAGCCACATCGCAACTACACAAGACGCTGGCCATGTTTTCACTGGTCTCTTTGCTTCATCTGTTGAATGGGGATAATAACACTACTCAGATATTAGAATTATTATAAAGACAAAATGGGCTGGTACCCACAAAGCTCTTAGAAAAGTCTGCAGCAAGACCAGTGTTCTACAACCGAGGAAGAATCTCAGACCTGCTGCTTTCATGACGCCCCACTCAATTCTCCTTTTTAAACTTTGTGTGTTGTCAGAGTGACTTCTCTTTTCCATGATCAAGGACTTTCTTGTTTACTTTCAAAAACAGAGTCTTTGTCCCAAATGTATTGTCGAGGCAAGTTGGAGAATGTGTTTGCTGCCAGCCTGAGGAGGAAAGCACTTTGATACCCACACGCAGCTAGATCCCAGGGGATGTGTGATCCAGTCCCGGACCCTTCCATAGTCACCCCAGCGCCAGGTCCCAGCACCCCTGCTCCCTCATGACACTGCGAGCATCTCGCCATGTTTACTGTCCAAGGACCTGTTCATGAGAGGCACTTTGCTAGATTTCAGGTATCTATCCCAGATTTTAAAAAACTAAGACTCAGGATCTCTGGGGTCACCTAGGTGTCCTGGGTCCCACCCCAGTGCTCTTTTACCACCCAGGCTTTCTCCCCCTCTCACAGAGGCCCTCATTTTATAGAACCCAGGCTTTAGTGTTAGTTCAGAGGCTCCCCTGTCAACCCCACCCTGGGGGATGGTCAATTTGGGGAAAACTTCTGTATGTTTGGGGCTCTACCCTGAAACCTAAGAACGGCCTTAAAGCACCCAGGGTCCTTTGGTATGCCATATCAGGGGAGAACCAGAGGTGGAAAGATTAGTCACTGAAGAGGCTGAGGACACAGGGCACTGCTCATTCTGCAAAAGTCCTGGAATGAGGCAAGGACAATCAAGGGAAATACGGACGGGAGGAGAGCAGGGGAGACCCACCCACTAAGACCCAAGAAAGAAATGCTGGGAGGAAGAGCCAATACTGGACGACAACTAAGAGTAACAGAGATGGCCAGGAAGGCGGATACAGTTGCCCAGGTCTAGAAGGCGGCCCCTCTGATGTTGGCAGAGGCAAGGTGCTCCATACACCAAAAGATAAGGCGCGCCAAACCAGGCTCATAGTACTGCGAAAATAGTTGATTTGCAAAATAACAATATAGAGGGAAGAGATCAGGTTTGCAGAGCTCACCTCCCCCTCAAACAAATCAAAAATCCATCCACCAGAGACACAGAAAACGAAGCTATAGTTACCTAAGGGGGAAGAGTATGCATGTGTGCTAAGTCACTTTAGTCGCGTCCAGCTCTTTGCAACCCTACGGACTGTAGCCCACCAGGCACTTCTGTCCATGAGATTCTTTAGGCAAGAATACTGGAGTGGGTCACCATGCCCTCCTCCAGGGGATCTTCCTGACCCAGGGATGGAACCCACATCTTTTATGTCTCCTACACTGGCAGGCAGGTTCTTTACTACCATCACCACCTGGGAAAAGGATAAATTTGTAATTTTAATGAACGGATAGACACTACTATATATAAAATAAACATCAAGGACTTACCATATAGCACAGGGAACTATATTCAATATCTTATAATAACCTACAATGGAAAAGAATCTTTAAAGAATAAACAATACACATAATGGAATCACTTTGCTGTATACCTGAAATATTATAAATCATCTATACTTCTATCAAAAAATTCAAGCTAAAAAGATATATTTACCTGCAGAGCAGTTTTCACTAAAAACAAACTAGAGACTGGAAGACTCTTTTGCCACCAAGCTTGTAAAGAAAAAACCACACAGAGTCAAGGAAGAAGGGAAGAGAAGTGACTGATCACAGGAACCTTGCTCCTTGGAGTGAATACAGAAAGGGAGGGGATTCCATAGACTCAGAGATCCTCCCCAGGGAGTGAGGGGTTCAAACCACAGAGTGGGCATGCCAGCCCTAGAGGCTGACCCTGGGAAGACGAGTCCCCTTAGCTGGTCTGAAAACAAGGGGAGCTCATAGGAGGGCTGTAAAAGAACTTGTGAAGAGTGCTCATATGCTCGCTTACTCTCAGGAACAAGGCTGGGGAAGCAGACGGACACTTCCTGGGCTCTAGCTGGTTTCCTGGAACCATCCCAGCACCTGCCCTGGCCCCTCTAGCTCCAGATTACAGCCCGCCACCAGGGTGAAGGCTGCCATTGCCAGGAGGAGTACAAACTCGGGAGAGACAGAGCTGGCTCAGATCTAGTTCTGCCTCTGAACATGCAAGGGCAGCCAATACTGCTGCTCATGAAGGCAACGGATGAGGAAACATCTAGAACTTTGACTGGCACACCAAGACCAACACAGCGGGCTCCCTGGATCACATCTGGCACCTACTCTGGGTCCTCAGGCTTCAGCACTGCTTCCCTCTGTGGCAAAGGACCACTGCCTCGAGATGGGAGAATACATGCTTCGCAGGAACAGAATCAGCTCTGTCCTGACCCTCAAGGCTGCTCTTCCAGCATCTTGGGCTCTCCCCCTGCCCCTAATAGGGCATTGATAGCCACGGAGCGCAGGAGAAGACCTGGTTCATACCTGGCCCTGGCACTACCCCTCCACCTCTAGCCCCAACTCCCACCAAGGCAGTAACTGCCAGCACATCCTGGAGAAAGACCTGACTTGTGTTCAACTCAGACCCAGCTTTCCCACCACAGCCACCGGGCAGGCAGAGACTTCATAAGAACATTCCCTCACAAGGACATCCCTTCAAGACAGGGATAAGTAACTGGTTCTTCTAATTTGAAAGAGATAGAGAAAGTTAAACATGATAAGAAAATAGAGGGTTTGCTATAAACAAAAGAAAAAAACCCCTAAAGACAATTAATAAAACAGGTAAATAATTTACCAGATTAAAGAGTTCAAAGCATTCATAATGAGAATGCTAACTGAATTTGAGAAAAGAATAGATGAACAGATGAAAATTGTAACAAAGAAATATGAAATATAAAAAAGGAACAGTTGGAGCTGAAGAATATGATATGGGAAATGAAAAACACTAGAAGAAACAACCAACAGAATAGGGGGCACAGAAGAACACATGAGTGATCTGGAAGACAGAACAATGAAAACGACTCAAAGCAGTAAAAAAAAGCAAATTTGTGAAAACAAATATACTTACAAGGGCCTCTATGTCAACATCATACAACAATTCACATATTAAGGGTCTCAAAAGGAGAAGAAAGAGTTCAATTCAGTTCAGTCGCTCAGTCGTGTCCAACTCTTTGTGATCCCATGAATCACAGCACACCAGGCCTCCCTGTTCATCACCATCTCTCGGAGTTCACTCAGACTTATGTCTATCGAGTCCATGATGCCATCCAGCCATCTCATCCTCGGTCGTCCCCTTCTCCTCCTGCCCCCAGTCCCTCCAGCATCAGAGTCTTTTCCAATGAGTCAACTCTTCGCATGAGGTGGCCAAAGTACTGGAGTTTCAGCTTTAGCATCATTCCTTCCAAAGATNTGATCACATCATCATGATTATCTGGGTCGTGAAGATCTTTTTTGTACAGTTATTCTGTGTATTCTTGCCACCTCTTCTTAATATCTTCTGCTTCTGTTAGGTCCAAACCATTTCTGTCCTTTATCGAGCCCATCTTTGCATGAAATGTTCCCTTGGTATCTCTAATTTTAAGAGGTTGAAAATGTATTTGATTAAATTATGGCTGAAAACTTCACAAACCCAGAGACATCCAGGTACAAGAAGTACAGAAGGTCCCAAACAAGATGAACCCAAAGAGACCCATGACCAGACATACATGCAAGACCAGAATCCATAAAATTCCTAGAAGACATAGGACATTTTTTGACATAAACTGAAAAATTTCCGGGGGCTGTTTCTCTGAGCACTGACTCACTGGAAAAGACTCTGATGCTGAGAAATATTGAGGGCAGGAGGACAAGGGGGCAACAGAGGATGAGATGGTTAGATGGCATCAATGACTCAATGGACATGAATTTGAGCAGATTCTAAGAGACAGTGAAGGACAGGGAAGCCTGGTGTGTTGCAGTCCACGGGGTCGCAAAGAGTCAGACACAACTGAGTGACTGAACAACAACAACAATTGAAGGGAAAGGGAAATAAAGCAAAAATAAATAAATGGGACCCAATTAATCTTTAAAGCTTTTGCACAGTGATGAAAACCATTGACAAAATTAAAAGACAGCCTACTAAATGGGAGAAAATGTTTGCTATTGACAGGACCGAAAAGGGATATCCAAATACAGAAATAGCTCATACAATTCAATTGGAAAAAAAAGAAAAGGCAGAAGTCCTGAATAGCTAGTTTTTTGAAGAAGACATACTGATGGCAACAGGCAAATGAAAAATTATTCAAAGTCACTAATCATTAAAGAAAGGCAGATCAAAACCAAAATGAAATATCAGCTCACATCTGTTAAAATGGCTATCTTCAAAGATACCATAAATTATCAATGTTAGTAAGGATACAGAGAAGAAGGAACCTTTGTACACTATTGGTAGGGACCTAAATTGGTGCAACCTCTATGGAAAATGGTATAAAGCCTCCTCAGAAATTGAAAACAGAACTACAAATATGATTGAGCATTTCCACTCCTGGGTATAGATTCAAAGAAAACAAAAACACTAATTTGAAAAGATACATGCACCCAATGTTCATAGCAGCATTATTTACAATAGCCAAGATATGGAACCGACTTTAGTGTCCATTAACAGATGAATACATAAAGAATCTGTGACATATATATGTAATGGAATATTAATAAGCCAGAAAAAAAGAGTGAAAATTTTCCATTTGCAACAACATGGATCTGGTAGGTATTATGCTCAGTGAAGTAAGTCAGACACAGAAAGACAAATACTATATGTGATTATTTGTATGTTACATATCAAAAATGAAGCAAATTAATCAATATAATAAAACTAAAACAGACTTACAGAGAACAAACCAGTGGTTATCAGTGTAGAGAGGGAAAGGGGAGGGGCAAGATAGGGGTAGGGGATTAAAAGATATATATGACTACATACAAAATAAACTACAGGGATATATTGTACAGCACAGGGAATATAGCCAATATTTTATATTAACTTTAAATTGAGTAAATGGTATAAGAATATGGGATCACTATGTTGTACAGTTGAAACTAATATTGTAAATTAACTATAGTTCAATAAAATAAAAAACAGTAGTTTTATATGTTATATATATTTAATAAACTACATATATCTTATATACATATACATATTAAGGCTATAGTTTTACCAGTAGTCATGTATGGATGTGAGAGTTGGACTATAAAGAAAGCTGAGCACAGAAGAATTGATGCTTTTGAACTATGGTGTTGCAGAAGACTCTTGAGAGTCCCTTGGACAGCAAGGAGATCCAACCAGTNATTAAGGCTATAGTTTTACCAGTAGTCATGTATGGATGTGAGAGTTGGACTATAAAGAAAGCTGAGCACAGAAGAATTGATGCTTTTGAACTATGGTGTTGCAGAAGACTCTTGAGAGTCCCTTGGACAGCAAGGAGATCCAACCAGTCCATCCTAAAGGAGATCAGTCCTGGGTGTTCATTGGAAGGACTGATGTTGAAGCTGAAACTGCAATACTTTGGCCACCTGATGCAAAGAGCTGACTCATTTGAAAAGACCCTAATGCTGGGAAAGATTAAAGGCAGGAGGAGAAGGGGACAACAGAGGATGAGATGGTTGGATGGCATCACCGACTCAATGAACATGAGTTTGGGTGAACTCCACGAGTTGGTGATGGACAGGGAGGCCTGGCGTGCTGAAATTCATGGGGTCGCAAAGAGTCGGACACAAATGAGCGACTGAACTGAACTGATTAATATATTTTAATGCACGTGGTTATTTTTATTCATGTGGTATATGTATGTATATGGACATTATTTGAAGACAAAATTATAAAAGATCATGTGAGATCTTCTAGAAATGTGAGACCAAAACCCAAGGGCTCTGCTGGGCACTCCTTTATATAAGCCTGCCTGGAAGACAGTAAGCATGAAATTTCCTAGAATTCAGCTAAACCTGGAAGGGAGGTTTTTAGGAATTAAATACTTGTGTTCCCCCAGAGTCCCTTTGTTAAAGCCCTAACCCTCAGTGGAGCTCTATTTGGAGTAACTCGGGTTAAATGAGGTCATAAGACTGGGACCCTGACCCAATAGGATTAGTGTTCTTTATAAGATGAGACATGAGAGTTCACTGTCTCTGTTCTCTGCTCACGCATCCCCAGGAAAGGCCAATGCAGGGACACGGTGAGAGGGAAACATCTGCAAGCCAGGAAGAGAGTTCTCAGAAACCAAACCAGCCAGAACCATGATCTCCGATTTCTAGCCTCCAGAATCAGGAGATAACGTACTTTATTGTTTACGACATCTGGTCTGTGACATTTTATTATGGCCGCCCAAGGTAATACTAAGGCCCATTGGAAGGCTGTGATGTGAGGCCAACTGTCCTTTACCTCTTGGCCTGTGAAAGTGATCATCTGAAGCAACCAGCAAGTAGTAGCCAGAAACAGCCTCATCATCATACCAGGTATTTCTCATTCAGAACCTTCTAGCTCAGCATGCCCTGCTTCTACTCTGACCGCCAAACAGCAGCACTGTATAAAGAGCAAAAAACAAAAATGTACCAAGCGCTGCCTACTGTAACATTAGACAGAGAAGCTGCTAAAGGGAATTATGTATTAGGGAGCATTTCTCCAAAGAGACCTACTCATTTTGCTTTAAAAGTTACCTAGCATAGTCCCTGCAACCAGTGGTTCTAACATGATGACAATACACTTGTTAAGGTTTGGCTATTCATTCACTTAATCCACAAATAGGGATTGCATTTCTAGGATGTGGCAGGCACTGTTATAAGTGCTGGGATACACTGGTACATGAAAGTCTGTTCCTGCCCTATTGAAGCTGAAGTGGCAGGAAACAGACACTAAGTGTTAGTCACTCAGTCATGTCCGACTCTTTTCAACCTTATGGACTGTAGCCCTCCAGGCTCCTCTGTCCATGGTGATTCTCCAGGCAAGAATACTGCAGTGGGTTGTCATGCCCTCCTCCAGGGGATCTTCCCAACCCAGGGATTGAACACAGGTCTCCTGCATTGCAGGCAGATTCTTTGCCATCTGAGCCAC
>SJYV01035324.1:139558-150588 GCA_006410875.1 Neotragus pygmaeus | reverse complement strand
CAGTCCCCCGTCTGCTGTTCAACCCAGTTCCGTTGTCTCAGCCTCAGACACACTGTGACACACTGTCCTGTCCACATGCCCCGGCTCCAAGCTGCTGTCCTCCAAGCTCCCACCAGTGTAACCTTTCATGTTCCATTCAGATCGTTTCATACTCTTCTGACACATCCGAGGGGAACCCTTCATGACTCTCCACCTTCATCCTTTCACCAAAGTACTGCGGCCTTTTGCCTCCTCCCACGCTACCACCCCTCCCAACCCCAGCCTCCCTCTGCACAGAGCCCTGGGCCTCCTGTCCACCATCCTAACCTTTCTCCATCCCAGCAGTCACCTCTCCCCAGACACTCTCCTGCACTGACCTCTCCCGCCTCCTCTAGCCTTTCCATCAGTATGGATGGCCCCTCTGGTGCTCTCTGCCCAGGTACAAGCAAGCCCTGTTCCCTTCAGTCTCCACTTGCAACTCTGGGCTTTGTATCTCAAGCATCCTCAGCTCCGGGACCACCAAGTTGGCAATTCACTCTTGAACCATCAAAAGCAATTCCAACACACCCTGCCCCTGCATTATTGGGGTGCCTTGTTGGCTACATCCATGTGCTCGCTGTCTGCCTGGTTTCNCTTTGTATCTCAAGCATCCTCAGCTCCAGGACCACCAAGTTGGCAATTCACTCTTGAACCATCAACAGCAATTCCAACACACCCCGCTCCTGCATTATTGGGGTGCCTTGTTGGGTACATCCATTTGCTCGCTGTCTGCCTGGTTCTGGGTCCTTTTCCTCCATGTCTGACAGTCTGGACTCTGATGCCTCCCTGAGACCCGGAGGCACATCATCTCACCCTTCTGCACTGAGTCACTGCCTCTAGCAGCTCATCCTGTGCTGGCCGCATCCCACCTCTCCCAGGTCCTCACTCGCCTGACCTGGCTGTGCTCTTCCTCCTGCAGGGGCTTCCTCATGCCCTGGGACCACTTTGGGGGGCACGATCTCCACAACCACTCTCTCCCAGCTCCCTGCCGTCCCTCTGAGCACAGTGTGTTCCGTGATCCTCTCAAAAAGCCTCTCCTGTCCTGGCTGCCGGTCGCCGTCTCCTACGATTCCCAACTCTCTGGCCTGTGGACCCCCTCTCCTGCACCACTCTCTCTCAGTCGTCTGAGGCAACTCACCTGACCTCCCACATCCTGGGCCCAGTTTCTAGCTCTCCCCGGGTTTGCTTCTCNGGAAATGACTCAATCGCTTTGAAGCATGGAAAGAAAGGGAGGGGAGCTAGGGGGAAATAGACATGTGTGTTTTTAGAAGTCTTAATAATACAGTTCATGACACAATATTTCTTAAGAAAACGGATGGGTAGGTTTTCAGTTCAAATGTTAAAATGGAGCATTCTAGTTTAATTTAATAAGCACCTGGTTATGAATGAAGGTATATTTAAGAGGTTTCACAAAGAACATGACATCAATTGTTCCACTTGTCTTAAATTCTGAAGTACCAATTAAGCGCTAGTACCTTGTGACTGAGTCATTTAAAACTCTGGGGAAGTGCTGAACAGTATGCTATTTATTTTAAAAGGTAATATTTAAGCTCATTTCCACCAAAACTTTATCTCTAGAAACATTAGTAAATATAGCTAGTTACATGTTGTCAGTGTTTTATATGATTATTAACTAGAGACTTGCCCAGGTACAAAATCCAAAGTCAGCTTAAGACATTAGGAAACCATGCTTATATTTTATAAGTATAGAGGCGTTTTCGGAGGATCATTACTTTGCCGACTAAGGTCCGTCTAGTCAAGGCTATGATTTTTCCAGTGGTCATATATGGATGAGAGTTGGACTGTGAAGAAGGCTGAGCGCCGAAAAATTGATGCTTTTCAACTGTGGTGTTGGAGAAGACTCTTGAGAGTCCCTTGGACTGCAAGGAGATCCAACCAGTCCATTCTGAAGGAGATCAACCCTGGCATTTCTTTGGAAGGAATGATGCTAAAGCTGAAACTCCAGTACTTTGGCCACCTCATGAGAAGAGTTGACTCACTGGAAAAGACTCTGATGCTGGGAAGGATTGGGGGCAGGAGGAGAAGGGGATGACAGAGGATGAGATGGCTGGATGGCATCACGGACTCGATGGACGTGAGTCTGAGTGAACTCCGNACCTCATGAGAAGAGTTGACTCACTGGAAAAGACTCTGATGCTGGGAGGGATTGGGGGCAGGAGGAGAAGGGGATGACCGAGGATGAGATGGCTGGATGGCATCACTGACTTGATGGACGTGAGTCTGAGTGAACTCCAGGAGTTGGTGATGGACAAGGAGCCCTGGCGTGCTGCGATTCATGGGGTCGCAAAGAGTCGGACATGACTGAGCGACTGAACTGAGTTCAGATCTTTTATGGAGCCATATCAGAAAGTTGCTAGTTAATATTTAAAGAAGTGCATCTTAAAAAGAAGAAGTTTAAATTATTAACCTATTTAATTTATTTAATTCTATCTTTCTAAGAGTGAAATTATTAATTTGAACCTAGGTTAAATAAGAAAACTTGTTGGACTTGAATTATATTTTCTGTATTTCATTCTACAGACAATACCCGTCCTTTTATGTAAATTTGAAAATACAGTTAGATTTGAAATACTGATTGACCTTTAATACTATTATTTTGGCATGAAGAAATTGAAAACAAGATCAAATGATAGAAACAATTACCATTTCAAAGAGGGATACATGCAGATATTTTAAGTAGTAAGTTTCTTTCATTTCTGATAATTAAGTATAACATTTAAGAATGGATAGAATAAATGTGAAATCAAAACAGAAACGTTTTGAGATATTCTTAACTATTCTGTTGTGAAACATACCAAAATGAAAAAATCTTGATAAAATTAAGAAAAGACTGGTTAATATAGAAATCTTTAAAAAAATATTCAGCTGATAAGGTAATTTTAAGCATTAACCTGCTCCAGTATTCTTGCATGGAAAATTCCACAGACAAGAGGAGCCTGGTAGGCTACAGTTCATGGAGTCATGAACAGCTGGACATGAATGAGTGACTGAGCAAGCATACTGATCTTGAAGTAAAACGTAATCCAAACTTACAAGCACAGTTGTACAGAGAGGAGAAAAACAGTTTANCATGGAAAATTCCACAGACAAGAGGAGCCTGGTAGGCTACAGTTCATGGAGTCATGAACAGCTGGACATGAATGAGTGACTGAGCAAGCATACTGATCTTGAAGTAAAACGTAATCCAAACTTACAAGCACAGTTGTACAGAGAGGAGAAAAACAGTTTACCCAAATCCATTATAAAGCATGTTTTTGTACTAATACAACTTTTGAAATCTCTGATTGCTGATGTTTTTTCCTCCTCTTTTACTCCCTGGTGGCTCAGATGGTAAAGCGTCTGCCTACAATGTGGGAGACCTGGCTCAGTCCCTGGGTCAGGAAGATCTCCTGGAGAAGGAAATGGCAATCCACTCAGTAGTCTTGCCTGGAACATTCCATCAACAGAGGAGCCTGGTAGGCTACAGTTCATGGGGTTGCAAAGAGTCGGACAGGACTGAGCGGCTTCACTCATTTGTACTGAGAAAAATGTATCCTTAAGCCACAAACTCTGTAGGTTCTCACTTCTTTCTTTCCCAAGATTATGGAAACTCGAAACCAATAGTTTCATAGTACAAAGCAAGAAGACAGGATGGGAAGAGAGACCTTTTTACAGAGTTATAGGCACTGACTGTCTATACTTCTGGCTGATCTGTCTGTTCTTCACTCCAAATGTGTATTCCTCAGCATACCAAGGGGGATGAATGAAGTTGTTAGTGTGTGCTAAGTCACTTTAGTTGTGTCTGACTCTTTGCAACCGCATGGACTGTAGCCCACCAGGTTCCTCTACCCATGGATTTTCCAGGCAAGAATACTGGAGTCGGTTGCCATTTCTCCTCCAGAGGATCTTCCTGACCCACGGATCAATCCATGACTCTTATGTCCTCTGCATTGATAGGCAGGTTCATTACCAGTAGCGCCACCTGGGATGCTAGATCCATAGTGAGTCTACAGACACTTATCCTGGTGGAGCACAGTCATGAATTTTACAAACTTTAACATCTCATTGGGTAAACATCGTTAGCAGCTGAGCATTGAGAATCAGTTCAGATACATACCTGAAATTTCTACATGCAAAGGACATGCCAAGTATTAACATACAGTGATAAAATAGAAAAAAAATAAATGTAGAAATTATTACNATTTTTTTAAGTGCTTTCATTGTCCGCAATTATCCAGCCTAAGTTTGACATTTAAAACAGCTGTCTTCTGTTTTAAGATTTTGATGTTAAAACAAACAAAATACCCTTGCTTGTCTCCATCTCTCTAGTTATAAAATTTATCTTAAATACACATTCATCATAAACAGCTTGGAAAAAAATCTTTCAGTTGATATCAATTCAGTGTTTTCTCACATAATCTAAAAACTAGATTTGGAGTGAATTTGAACCTATTAATAATTTGATATTAAGCTAAGCACAGGCCAGTGCAGAGCTTCCAGACAGCTTCCACTACCTGGAAGCAAAGGCTTTGAAAACAATTCTCAAGAAAATAAGTATATTTTACTTTTCATCATTCTTTTGGCTAAACAGCAAATTTCAAAGTGTTGTTTCATCATCTGGTTTATCTGGTTATGAACATTTTAAATTATACTTAGCAAACTGACTTTTTAAACAAACTCATATTTAAAGCAGATACTTAAAAAAATATAAACGGTAGGAGGAGGGACAATTAAAAGAAGTTAGGTTAGAATAGAAAGATGAAAATAAGGTCAGACATAGCTTTGGCTCTATGTTACATAACGAAACACTTCGATTAAATGTAAAGAGCTCTTGTGAGGGACAAAAACAGAGTTCTGGTTTACTTAACATTTATTGTTCATTCATGGCCTTATTTCTAATCTACCATTCTCTTCACTTCCCAAACAATGATTTGATATCAGGAGGGAATGGAGGTCAAGCAGTCCTCTGGGACAGTGGTACAATTGTTACACACAGAGAGGGTGCCACCCGTGAAGCTATTCACGATGGGCAGACAGTAAATCACTGTTAGCAGACTCCAGCCTGCTGGGACAGCGGTCCCGAGATGTCCTTACATCGTCCCCAGGGGATTCAAACTACAGTTTTATCTCATTCCACCAGTGGTCTTTTAGGGTTACTTTTCTATTCTTATTGCACCTCATTTTCAAGCATCTTGTTATGTAACTGTGATATTTACTCATCACTCACATCTGTAAACCCTTTTATCCTCATTCAAAAAACAAGTCAGACATCATACACTGAAAGTTCTATGATGGGGGGAAAGCATAGATTTTATTCATCTTGAGAACTGAAATCTCAAAATAATTTTCTTGTTTTTTCTCCCTTTTTAAGTGGTGCTTAAAAGTGGTCCCATCCAGCCATCTATTTCTTTTCCAACTGAATCCCTGAAAAAGAACTCACTACTTTCACTAATTCACCCTGTCTTTTCGGTACCAGGCCCCTACTGTCTGCTAGGTGCTAGAGGTATAAGAGAAATGAAAGATATGTAGTCCTATGACTCAAGGAGTTTGTGATCTGACAGGAAAGAGAAGCATTCAATAAGTTACTGGACCAAAAATTACCTCTAAGTGTGACAGATGGACTGACTGGGCAGGGTACTTTAAGAACACATAGTGGAAGGGTTATGATGCCTTCTGGAGTATCAGGAAAGTCTGTTTCAAGCAAGAAACATTTGGGCTGAAACTTGAAGGATGGGTAGGAGTTAGCCAGGTAAAGAGGGGAAGATGACAGTGTTGCAGAGTAGGTGTGTAGTTACAAAGCAGCTTGAACTTTCCACACCAGTGATCCTGTGAGGGAAGAAGGGGATGGGAGCCTGGCAGAGAGATGAGACCAGAGAGGTAGGCTAGAAGTGAGTCCTATACAGGCTTGAAGGTCCTATTAAAGTTTTGGGACATCACAGTGTTTTAAGCCAGGGAGTGATGTGATCAGATACGTAACTTTCACAGATCGCTTTAGCTACAATGTGGAGGACAAGAGTGAACAGGATATTATTTGTTAATATGGGGGAAAACCCCACCAAAAATATTTCTCTATATATTGGTTCTGGGTACAAATGATCTATATATATAAGTATAGAAAAAGGAACTATAAAGATGCACAGGAAACTCAAGACCATGAGTAATATGAAGAAGTGGAAAGATAGTGTTGATTCTATGGATGCTAAGCTTTATACACCATGTTTTATTCCTTGCAATAAAGACAAGAAACAAATATGAAAGAATATAAACAGCTAATTCTGGGATGGTAAAAACTGGGATGTTTTATTATTCCTCAAAATTTTCTATATCTTTCAATGGCCTCAAAAGTTTTTTTTTTTTTTTTTTTAAAAAGGAGGCAGGAGGAGAACCAGGAGAGAGCAAAGGCTTTTCCCAAAGGAAGGAGTGGTCGTGTGCAAGGCTGCTAAGACTTCAAATACAATGAAAACTTAAAAATGTCCACTGGATTTACTGTCATGGACGTCACTGAAGACATAAGCAAAAGCCCTGGCAATGGAGTGCTTGGAATAGAAGCCAGACAGGAACAACAAATGAGAGAGAAGACAGTGGCAATGGTGATCATCAACAGTCCTTCATCTTTGGAAGAGAGGAGAGAATACTGAAAAGCACGGAAGACCCAAGGAAGGCTTGTTTCTAAGACGAGAGAGACTAAAGCCTGTTTACATGCAGTTGGGGAGATGCAGAAGAGATGGAGACAGTGGGGCAGAATCTCTGAGACTAGATAAATGATCTTAAAACAGGTGGAGGGTTTGGCCTCAGATTGGAGGAGGGAACTGCCTCCACCCTAAGAGGAGATAAGCAGGAAATGATAAGTACAGAAGCAAGAAGCACCCATGCGATGGACTCTTTTTCAGGGAAGTAGAAGACACTGAGGGGAAATTATTATGAAGCTCTCCTGGACACAGAGGGAAAGAAGCAGGGACTGGATGGATGGGAAGAATGGCAGAAGGCTTCCTGCAATTAGGGTGAGTGTGAGGAGGTGCGTAGGCAAGTAAGCTGGAAGGAGAGTCCATTGTGATTAAAGAAAGGATGTCAGAATTAGTGATTTAGAACCTGGAGCCTCTTCTGATAATAATGAAGTCCTGGAGTGGGAGGTAGAAGTGAGGAAGAACAAAGGACCGAGTAGATGAGGAAGGCAAAAAGCTGAGAATGCAGAGGCGTGGTTAGGTGGATGCCATGAATTGTGACAGGTGGTGGGACAGATGAAAGGACAGTAAGCCTGGTGCTAAAATCTGTAAAAAGTGGGGTAAAACAAGATCTGTGGACAGTAGTACCAACGTATTCATAGGGCACAGCCTCCAAAGGTCCGAGAGTTTCAGGGAGAAGGAGGAATCCTCTGACAAGCACCAAAGACACTAATTTCCCTTCGTGATACTGATTTTACTTTGTGATAATGGCCTATTTGTACAAACTGTACTCCTCATGTAACTTCCAGGAACACCCACATGGAGTTGAGCAATAAGTAAGCACCAGCAGACATTTCCTCCAGATTCACTACTCCATTCTGTGGTAAAGCTGTTGTAGTTCAGTCGCTAAGCTGAGTGCCTTTTGTGACCCGTCAGACTGTAGCCCGCCAGGCTCCTCTGTTCTTGGGACTTCCCAGGCAAGAATACTATAGAGGGCTGTCATTTGCTTCTCAGGGAAATCTTCCCCGACCCAGGGATGGAACCCACCACTCCCACATTGACACGTGAGTTAATCACCACTCAGCCACCAGGGAACCCAGAGGTATTAGCAGAGATCAGATCAAATAGCTAGATGTGATCTTTAAAAGAATCCTGAGTTCACCTTTTCATTTTCTCTTCCTCCATCATACTTTTTCCAGGTGATGTGGGGGAAAGCAGGTGTGGCCTTTTGAGCACTGAAGAGGAGTTATGATGGGCTAGCTCCCAGCACTGACACAAAGCAAGCCCCTTCTTTCCTCCGCCTCCGTCTGACCCCTGTAAAACGGTGGTAGGTTTGAAGTGGAGGATGGCAAGGATGACAATGATGATAGTTAACCTTTATCTCTACACCCCGGCGGTTTACACTCTCCATCTCATTTAATTTACACAATCCCTGGGAAGAAACTAATAGCGAATCCCCATTAACAAGTGAATCCACTGCTCCAGAAAAATTAGTGACTGCCCCCAAGGTCACCACCAGCTAGTAAGTTACCTAAAAACTGCTGGCCTCTAGAGACTAAGGCTGTTCTCACTCCAGGCCACTTAATTACTAAACAGTCCAAGATTTCTTCTAGTCCTAACGCTTGGTGATTCTTTAACTCCCATTAACTTTCTTTCCCTGAAGGGACAGGGTAGACAGCAGACTTCAAAGGCTCTGGAAAGGCAGCGGTTTTACTTAAAAGTTAAGGCAGACTTCTGGGAGTCAGTCCGCGGAGCGGAGAAGGGGAAATGACGTCATGAGGTTTCTCAGGGCAGCTCCCCACAGGTGCTCCCCCGAGGGCTCCAGACAGCGACACAATAGCTGGCTTTTCTGCCAGCTCCCAGGGAGCATCTCTCCCCTGGCAGGTGGAAATGTCATCTCACCTGGTCAGGACGACGGGTGCCTAATTGGATGGTGAGACTTCAGATCTAGTCCTTGCCAGGAAGATTCTGGGCGGTATTTCTCAGCCACGCAAAAAGTTAACTCAAATTCTTTTCTTCCTGTATTCTCTAAATTACGTAAATTTAATCTCTTGCTTCTTGGCTCAGCGTTACTGCAAATTAAACATGCAAATATTAATAATGAAAATAATTTCCCTTTAAAAACATATCTTGAAAGTCGATGTGGGGCATTTCCAATATATCCATAAAACAAACAAGACAGTTTAATTGTTTGTTTCTCCAAGGGAAGAAGCTAAACCCGGAATTAATTTGGTTCAGCCTGTGAAACAATTCGTTTGCTCTGCCTCATTCTGCCAATTAAAGAACTTTTCCCAGACACAATTAGTATGTAAACCAAGGGCAGAAAAGGAAGAAGGGGCCTCAGCGTTCCGGCCCGGATGGAGACTGCCGGCGGAGAACCCCGGGGAAGTCTTGGGCCAGACATGGGACACACAGACGAGCTCGGGATTGAACGTCGAAATCATGGGCGTTAAATAGTCGCGGCAGAGGACGGAGCGGTCACGGCTAGCCGGGACCCTTCCCCCGGGCCCGGACCGGATTCGAAAGGGATGTCCGCGAGCCAGTCGCCACCCGAGCCGCAGCAGCGCGCAGACAAGCCCGCCGTCCCCACGCCCCAGCCCCTCCCGGCGCTGCCGCCTCGTGAGGCGGGGGCTGCGCGCGCACCCACGGCCGCGGCACCCCAGCCCCCACCACGCGGCTTTTGCCTGCGAAAGGTGGGGATAGCGGCCCCTGCCGGCATTTTTGGCGAACAGCAAGGAGACGGACCTTTTTCCCTCAAACCATCTTCCTCACCTTTTCTAAAATGGTTTGTGGACAATATCTATACTGTTGTCACGAGTGCACTTATTTTACTCTTCATGAGCCCTCATTGGCATGCTTGTGCGTATTTTAGTTGCCTGTACTAAGGGCAAAAAAAATGGGGGGAGGGGGGTCTTATTAGTGGCCCTAGCCCCAATTAGGGAACAGGTACAGTTTCTAATGCATTTATTTAAGGGAACTCGGCCTAAGGCGGACTGAGACCCTGATCTCCTTCCCAGTGCTTTCCTCGGCCGACCCCATAACTAGTAAATAGTGATCCGAGAACTGCTTGGCCGACCGCGCGAACCAAGTGAGAAGACCCCTGGGGTGGCGGGGCGCGGGAGCAACCTGCTCCTTTGCGGTCCTTGCGGCCAGCAGGCAGGAAGCGCGCAACGGCCGGGACAGGGGGAAGTCGTGGGGCCTGCCCAGTGGGCACACGCCTTGTAACTGTAGGACTTTTGGGCTACTGAACTTTCGAGCGAACGGAGGAAGGCTGTGTCTGCCATTCTCCTCCCGATGGTAACACAACAGCGCCTTGGAAGAAGTTGCGATTTAGTTATTCCATGAAGCTGCTGGATACTCATTGGAATTGTGTGTTATTTCTGAAGTTTATATAATTATTTCCAAGAACAGGGTACACACTTTCTAAGTTTAAAAGCAGATCGTCGCTACCAGCATTCCTTGCACTATACTTAATTTGCTTACTTAACATGTTTTATTAACGTGTGTTGTATGTACGTTAACTAATAGCTGAGTTCATATCGTCGAAGTGTATTTTTAAGTGTACCGGTTTCTATCCAACTCATCTGGGTGCGCAGAGCGTCCGTCGCTTCTGGAATTTACCTCTTGACATAGTAATCAGAAAGGCTCGCCGTTCACTTACCTTCATCCTTTAAAACTTTTCCATTTAAAAAAATCGATGAACAAATCCTTTCTTGTAACTTGCTCCTGCACTACTTCTATTTTTATTTATTTTTTTGATTTGGCAGGGCTCAGCAATGCTGTCCGAGATTTTTCCCCCCAGCAAGAGCAAATGCGGGGGTGAGGGGAGGCATGGGCTGGGCTTCTGCGGGTGTCGCCTCCGCCGGGACCTCCACCGAACGCGCCGCGGGCGGGCAATAGTGGTGGAAGGAAGCGGCGCTGACCAGTCGGTCCAAGGCTCCACCTGCGGCCACAGCGCGTAGTTTCTCCCTCCGCCTCGCTCGCCCGGGTTCACACACAGAGACCGCAGCCCTCCTTCGGGTCGGAGAAGACGCCAGCCAAAGTAGGCGGGGTTGCAGGAGGAGAGTCCGCTTTGCGCAATCCAGTCCGGGACTTGGCTCCGCCCTGGAGCGGCGGCCTCTCCAGTGACAGAGGAGTAGTGAGCGGCACGGGGTGAGGCTGCAGCCAACTCCGCTCCCCGCGCACTCGGCTGCCCTGGCGCTCCGGACGCAGCAGCAGCGCTTCTCCGCGGAGCCGACCGCCAGCGATGCCCGCTTAGGAGCGGCGGTAGCGTCCAGCACCGCCACACCCGCGGCGTAGCGCTCCCGGTATTGAAGCGGGGCCAGAGCGCGCACCCCTGCCCCAGCCCCC
>SJYV01035324.1:113960-138213 GCA_006410875.1 Neotragus pygmaeus | reverse complement strand
CCCCGCCACTCTGAAATGACTTGTTAATCGGCGCAAACACCACCGAAGGGACTCGCCGGAGTGGAATCCAAGTGAAATTTGGATTTGGAGAAGAGTTTCTTGAACATTTCCTCCTTTCTTGTTGGTTTTTTCCTTTCTTTTTTCATCTCCCCTTCTCCGCCTGTCACTGGAAATGAACACGGCGCGTTTGCATCCCAGAAAGTAGTCGCTGCGACTGTACCCCCACAGAGACAAGCACCCATGTAGGAATGACAAAGGCTTGCGAAGGAGAGCGCAGCTCGCGGCCCGGAGAGATCCCCTCGATAATGGATTACTAAATGGGATACACGCTGTACCAGTCCGCTCCGAGCCCCGGCCGCCTGCCCGTCGATGCACCGAAAAGGTACGGCTGGGGCGCCCTGGTGCGCCCCACCTCCCGGGCGGTTCCGCTCCCTCCTGCGGGTCCCCGGGCCGNGGGATACACGCTGTACCAGTCCGCTCCGAGCCCCGGCCGCCTGCCCGTCGATGCACCGAAAAGGTACGGCTGGGGCGCCCTGGGGCGCCCCACCTCCCGGGCGGTTCCGCTCCCTCCTGCGGGTCCCCGGCCCGCGGGCCGCACACCGTCTCGGCTTTGTGGTGCTTGCGTTTTATTTTGTCTTGGGTCTGTCTTCCGAGCGTTGCCCGGCCCTGGGGGAGCAGTCGCGAGCCTGTCCGCCGCCCCTCTCCGCCCTGCGCCCCAGAGACCTCCGGGCTCCGCGTTGTGTGCTTCCCCACTCGCGTCGCGCACACGCCAGGCGCCGCCCGGGACCCCAACCGCGCGGAGAGCTGCCTGGCCCTGGGAGGTGTGTGCAGTATCCCTAGGGGCTCGTCCTCACTTTCGGGCCAGCAGGCAACAGAGGCCAAGAAAGGGTGAGATTCTCGGAAGCGCCCGGTCCTGGTGCGAAGGCAGGGAAAGGGGTTCTACCCTCGAGGGCTGGAGGAGGTTCGGTCCAAGAGCGCTGTTTTCGCTCGACACTAGGTTTGGGTTCGAGGTGGGAGGAGGGGTTCCACAGACACGGGGAGATGGGGGGCGGGCAGCAAAGAGAGTCTTTTGTTGTCGGCGCGGGGTCGGGGCTGGGCTCAGTGGAGTGCGGGAAACTTGTAATGGCCCTGGCACCCGCGCACCCTGCCACTTCGTGACATCCCGGCTCCCGCGGCCGCTGGGCACCAGAGGTTCCGGGCTTTGTTTGCTCGAATGAGTGGCCTCCTCCCGGTGTGGCGCGGCTTCCCCGCCCTGGGTCCTATTCCCCGCCGCAGCTCCCTCCTGGGCGGCGAAGACAGCATCTGTAGCGTCTGCGTCCTCCTCAGGCAGAGAACCCCGTGTCGGGGACTGGCGCCCGTTGCGCCCTCTTCCAAATACTACATGGTCCCTCTTTGGAAAGGAGGTGTCCCGGGAGGGGGAAGGGTGGGAAGACCTGGTTAGAAATGGCTCAGTACTTGCTAACCAGGCAAGACCTCTGCAGGGGCCCAGGGTTCTCGATTGTCCGGACTACTTGCTGCGTCTAGAGCGCTGCCTCGCTGGCAGTGGGGCGCTCCACTGCCTACCCAGCCCGACAGCGCCCACCTACTCTGCATAACCCCGCTGGGATGGGAAGTGTCTCTCCCCCCTCTCCCAGATGCTCTCTTTTTTTCCCTCGGCTCCCCACCGTATTACGCGGTGCATAGCAGGATCCCGTAGTCCGTTCCCTCCTTCCACGACGGGAACGGTACAGGGGGAGCCAGGGAGCAGTCCTAGACTTGTGGGTATCGGGAAAGGAAACAGGATTCCGCTGTCTTTCCNACCTCCTCTAGTTTCAAGGGCTGCTTCTCATTTAGCTGAAAGGTCAGCGCGGTGGCAACCTCATTTAGAAGCCTGCCTTAGCACTTGACCTTTAACGCGTTTGCCTTCTTCCTTGGCTGTTGCTTTCTAGCCCATCCATCTTCGGGGTCCAGCTTCCTAATTCCCAGGGGATGGGGAAGTCCTGTTCCTCTAGGTCGTCCAGTCCCAAGCACGTAATAGGTGTGCAGTAAACGCTCGCAAAGAGTTTGACCACCATGTGCTCTAACGCTGGGGCAAATGGCAGAGCGAAGAGATGCTGTCTGTTCACCTCCTTGCCAGCTCCCTAGCCCAGCCCAGCTCATCCTACCGGAGGCGGGGGACAAGCCCGCGTACTTCTCTTGCCGCCCCCGCGGCGCGCGGAGCCCAGTCACGGGCGTTGGAAATTCCGGCGCGTGCCGGCGCGCTGGGCCGGGCGGGGGCGGGGGAACCCGTGGAGTGAGCCTGTGACGTACGGGGGCGTGGCTCCAGAGCCTCCTCCCCCTCTTCCTCGCCCTCTCTCGCGGGTCGGGGTTACATGGCGGCGACTGCGGCAAAGCGAGAGCCTCGGAGACGCCGCTGCCGCCAGCACAGCCGGAGACCTGAGCCGACACTGGGGGCTGTCCGTGGGCCCTGCACTCCCTCGATGAGTCGGAGAAGTCCGGTAGGTATATGTGTGTGCGTGTGCGGGGCGCGCCGGCGGGGCGGCTCAGGAGGGCGCCGCGGCGGGCCCGGCGGCTGAGCCGGCTCTCTCCTCCATTGTGTGTGACCCTCCGGCGGCCGTCGCTTAACAAAGGCGCTTTTGTTCCGTCTCCCGCCCGCCCTCGGCCCGCCCGCCGGCTCGCTCTCGGGCCTGGCCGGCGCGTNAAGGGGACAACACAGGATGAGATGGCTGGATGTCATCACTGACTCGATGGACGTGAGTCTGAGTGAACTCTGGGAGATGGTGATGGATAGGAAGGCCTGGCAAGCTGCAATTCATGGGGTCACAAAGAGTCAGAGACATGACTGAGCGACTGAACTGAACTGAACTGAACTGAATCATTAAGACATAATTTTACAGATAATTAAAAGACTAAAGTAAAGCAAGCTAATACTACAGGAGCTTCCCTGGTGGCTCCGATAGTAAAGAGTCTGCCTGCAGTGCAGGAGACCCAGGCTCAGTCCCTGGGTTGGGAAGATTCCCTGTAAAAGAGCATGGCAACCCACTTCAGTGTTCTTGCCTGCAGAATTCCATGGACAGAGGATCCTGGTAGCTATAGTCCATGGGATCACAAATAGTCAGACATGACTGAGCCATTTTCACAATTTTACAGTTATTTTTAAAGATTGGTTTAATGATATATTGATAGAACGATTTCCTTTTACTTTTGTGTTGGAGACTGAAAGGTTGTTGCTTTGAAACAATGTCACTGGAGGCATTGAAAAGCAGATTCATAATCAGTTCAGTTCAATTTAAGTGATTTTAGTATGTTTTCTTTCTTGGTAAGCCTCGTGGGAATTGGAGAGACCATTGCTGTTTTATGTGATTAAAAAAAAATTTTTTTTTAATTTTAAAACCAGATGAAGAAGTCTCATTTTTAATCCCAACTTCCTTCCTGCCTTTTCCTTCGATCCTTTCCCCAAATTTTTCTTTTTGTTAATATTTGCCTGGAATGTAATTTTAATCTCTTTGTTTTTAACTTCCCCTCTGGTCCAGTAGTTTGACTTTTATATACTTGATTTATTTTCAATGTGTCTTACTCTTCATCTGAAAATTAAGCTTAAAAGTATAAAATTATACAATACCAAAGGCAAGATACATGGGAAAAAAAGTGATAAACTAGATTTCAGTAAAATTATAAACTTCCCTATGAAATAAAATTTTTAGTATATGAGAAGACAAGCCAAAGATTTGGATAAAATATTGCAAAATTTACATCTGATATAAGACAGCTATCCAAAAATATTCAAAGTGCTCTTAAACAGACACATCCCCAAGGAAGATATATAGCTGGCAAATAATACAAAAAGATGTTTGATATTATAGATCATCAGGTAAATGCAAATTAAAATAACAATGAGATTCTATTATATACCTATTAGAATAGACAAAATCTGGAAAACTAAGAACAATTCTAGTCCTGGTAATAGTATAGAGCATTAGGAATTCTCACACATTGCTAATGGAAAGGCAAAATGGTACAGTCACTTTGGAAGACCATTGGTCAGGTTCTTAGAAAAAGTAAAAATATTTACCATGCAATCCAGTAGTCATGTTTCTCCATATTTTAACAGAGGGGTTCAAAGTGTATGTTCATGCAAAAACCTGTCAATGGATGCTTATAGCAGGATTATTCATAATTTCCAAAACTTGGAGGCAATCAAGATGGCCTCAGTAGGTGAATGAATAGTGGGACCTCCAGACAGTTGACTATTAGTCAACACTAAAAAAAAAAAAAAAAAAAAGGCTATTAAGCGATAAAATGACATGGAGAAACTTTCAATGCATATTACTAAGTGAAAGAAGTGAATCTGAAAAGGCTAAACACTATAATCTGTCTCTTATACACATCTCCCATCACTTCATGGGAAATAGATGGGGAAACAGTGGAAACNAAAAAAAAAAAAAAAAAAGGCTATTAAGCGATAAAATGACATGGAGAAACTTTCAATGCATATTACTAAGTGAAAGAAGTGAATCTGAAAAGGCTAAACACTATAATTCTGACTATCTGTCATCCTGTAAAAGACAAAACTGGTGACAATTTTAAAAAAAATTTAGTGCTAGCCAGCAGTTGGCAGTTAAGGACATGTGGTAGTCAGTGCATACAAGACTTGGGGGATCATCTGTGTAATACAATAATGTTGGATATATGTCATATATTATTCAAACTCCTAGAATAGACAACACAAAGAATGAACTCTAATTTAGACTATGGGCTTTGGTTGAGTGTGATGAGTCAGTGCAGATTCATCAGTGATAATAAATATACTGTGATCATGGAGAATGTTGATAATTGAAGAAGCTGTGCATATGTGGAGTTGGGGGATATATCAGATATCTCACTATATTCCTCTCAATTTTTGCATACACCTAAAACTTCTCTTAAAAAGAGTCTTTTTATAAAGAAAGACAAGCCTAAAATTGATCAGATATAAAGGCCATTCATGTCTCTTACTTATCAACTAGGTTTTTAATTAATTTATTTATTTATTTTCATTGGAGGCTAATTACTTTTTTATGAGTTAGTAATTTTATTCCATTTGGGTTTTCAAGACTCTTTAANGGACGACCGATTTCGGGCTCAGCACGTGCAACCCGCGGGAAAACGAACCCCCAGGGAGGTGGACAGACCGCCCAGGAGGCAGGAGCCAACCCTTCGGAGAGTGGCACCCCGGCCGATGGTCAGCTTGGTTGGGATCGCGGTGCGGCACTTGCTGGACTGGTCTCTCAAGCAGTCGAACAAGGGGAGGACGTGGGGAGGGGCGAGAAGGGGAAGTTTCCCAGCAGGACTCGGAAGCTGGTCCGGCCACTGTGGACAGCGGCTGGCGCGAGGGTGCGTGTCGACACGGGCCGGGGATCGCTGGCTCCAAGCGCAGCATCTCCAGTGTCCTGCACCCAGCTCGCCGTTTTCCAGCCGGCGGGTGTTCAGCGAGGAGCAGAGCCGGGAGTCAGGTGTGCGTGGAGCCAGGGAGGCCCCGCTGTTTTCGCAGCCAAGGCACGCATTTCCAAGGGGCCTCCCCCTGCCTGTATTGCAAGGAGCAGCCCCTCCAGCCAGTCCGCGTCGGTCCTTGGGAGAAAGGCGGCTGCTTAGTGAATGGTCACCAGAGGAGATCACGGTGGGATCGTGGGATCGTTCTCTGCTTGGGCTGGATGGAAATTAAGTAGCAGCTGAGTGTGATCCATGAGAGGTTGAAAACACAGGCGTGTGAACACACACACGTACAGACACAGACTCTCTCACATGTACCCCCAACTTTCTTTGCCTCCAATCTGAAAAGACGTTTAACCCAGTGTCAGTGTCCTGCCAGCAGGTCTCAGGAAAGCATTTAATGCCCCCCAGCGCTGACTCTTAAGTCTTTCCGGGTAGGAAGGTCAAGTGCCTCTGCCTCGCCTTCCTCTAATCCTGATAATTGTCTGGTCTTCTTTCAACATACCTCTTGGGCATTAAGTCCACAGACTGCCACTCTGATGACAGAGAGACGATTGTTGGTTCCAGATAATATGAATCTTTATTAAGACTTTTTCCCCCCAAAGTAAAGATGCTGGTACATATTTCTGAATAGAACATCTGATTTTTCACACCCTTTCCAAACAACTACAGAGGTCAAGATTGCAAGTATTTTGTATGGTTTTTAAACACCCTTTTAGTCTGCATGGAGCAGTTTTTATAGTAAGTTTTGATTAAACTACTCCAGGCATCAAAGTTAATTATTAACCTAACCTTAAATATAGTGGCAACACTGTGTGTCTCCACCTATTAACCTAAACTATCTGTTAAAAAATAATTGCACTATTTGAATTTGGCTTACCCATGCTTGTTTATATGGTAACTTTTATTTGTCTCTTGAGTAACCACTACTCTCTATTATTTTGGTTTTAGGACCTTCTTAAATGAGGTGCTTTGCAAGCCAATCTGAAAGCAGAAATGAATAACCATCAGATTTAAACCTTTTTTGTGTTAGGCATTCTAGTTCATTTTTCTTATTTACACTGTTTGATGGCAATCTTCCTAAAGTGTTCTGTTTTGCAGTTATTACCCTTTAGAGATGGGCCACACTCTCATAATGCATTTAATGTTCAACAGACACCTAAGATCATTATCTCAGGGGCTACTTGAAAATATACTCATTGGATAAAACCATCTAAGTTTAAATAAGTTAAAATTTCATAAGAACCAGTATAGAAACTCAAGTAAATGTTGAATGCGTAAAGGAAAGAAACAGTCCCAAATGGGTCATGTGTCTCCACTTGAAGGGGACCTGGGCACGTTTTTTCCCCTGCAGTGAAAAAGAAAAAAAAAATCTGTGCCTTTAAGTAAGTGGTTATAAATAAAGTGGCAGTAAGTGCAGCTCTTTATTTACACACACAGACACACACACACAAACATACACCCCTCAAGTTCTTTCAAAGTCTAGTGACTACTTTTCCCATCATTAAAAAAATATAGCATTTGCATTTCGAGGAGGTGGATAACATCACCAGCCAAGTGTGTTGAATCAGAAGGATGGCAAGAATTAGGAAGACTGCTATCATCATTGAATACAAATAAGACACCCAAATTAAGAATTTGCATTAAATTCGGAATAAATCTTCCTGCTTTTAAAGGCTAATGGGTAGTTACATTCCTTTATGAAATGGAAGGAAAAATACTGTTTTGGACAAGGAGGTAAGTCAGATACTTAAGGTTGTGTACATAGTGCTTCAGCTCTCTTCTGAGCAGGACAAAAGAGTAATGATGGGAGAGAAAGTTTTTTTTAGAACTAGATTGCCAAGAGCTAATATATTCTCCCATCATATTTGTTTGCAGAAAGGAATCACAGAACAAGCCAAACTAATTGCAAATGCTTTAATTAGGCATCTGCCATTTGCAGCAGTAGAAAGTCTAGGAAAGTCTGCATGAATCCCTGCACTGCCTCCCACCCTCCACACACACTTTAAGTTCATCGCCCTCCGCCCAGAGCAAGTGTTCCTGGGTGTTCACATCTCCAGGGGAAGCCTGGAAGCCTCCTGTTGGGACCTCCCAGTGTCCCTCACTCTCTTGGGGTGCCCTGGAGCCAAGTTGTCTCTGAGAGATTTCTATTCCAGAGTGAAGGCTTTTCTCCTCTGCCTCAAAATGTGCTACAAGAGCAACTGAGCTATTTCTCTACTGGCAACCACACAGCTGCCTCTTGGGGATATGGGAAGGGAGGGAAGGGAGGGAGGCATTTAATCCCTTTGAAATGGGCAAGTAAGATGTCATACCACACAAACCTCAAGGAGGGAAGGGAGATGAGGACACTTCTTAGCCAGGGACTATTACAGTATAGTTTATACACAAGAGGAGGGTATACACACATTTCCAAGCAGATGAGTGCTTGCAGAACCTTTTTATTAGAATAATTATAATTACACTAATGGAGAATGTCATATACAACTATCAATACTCTGATCTTTCCCAAATAACCCCTTCAGCACAGATCTTTCTCCTCCACATATGCCTTTCTTATCATCTTCTCCATCTTGGTAAATGGCAGTCCTAGCCTCTGAATTGCTTAGGCCAAGAAACTCAAGAGTTATCCTTGACTGGCCTCACTGCCATGTTGTTGGCCTCACCTGCAGAGAGCATGCAGACTCCTTCCGGGTCTTCCACCTCAGGGCCCTCGCACTGGCCAAACCCCTGTCTCCATCTGCCTGCCAGGGGATCCACTGGGCTGGCCTCCCAGCTAGTCTCCCACCTTTGGTCTACGTCCCCTACAGTCTTTTCTCAACACGGCAGCCAAAGTGATATATATTTTTAAAGGCAAAATCTCATCAGGTTATGTGTTCTCAAATGCTTTCCCATCTCACTCCATCAAAGCCAGAGTCCTTCTTATGGTCTTTGTGGACCCACATGATCTGCACTGGGACCCCACCTTTCTGACCTCCACTCTTCCTTGGGGTCACTTGAGCATGCCCCCTCCTAATCTGGCCCTTTGCAGGGTCTTGCCCTTTCACAGCTTAGGGCATGCCTTTGCCCAGAAAGCTGTAGAATTTGCTTCTCTCCTCCTGCAGGTTCTCTGCTCACATGTCGCTATCTCAGTGAAGCCTTTCCTGATCATCTTTCTTACTTCACCATTTTTCCCTATCCCAGTGGACAGCCTCAGGGTTGTTGTTTTTTCCTTAGGATTTTTCACATCCTGACAGACTGTCGGTTGTCCCCGTTTATTTTCTGTCTTTTGCTAGAACATAACGCCACAAGGGTAGACATTCTTATGTCTCCCTGCTGTCTCCAGCACCTACACCTGTGCCTGTCACATCACAGGCCTTTCATAACAAGTACTTGTTGAATGAATGAAGAGGGAATCGTTTTGTGGACAGCCAATCTTTGTCTCTTTCGCCTGCTCCTGTTTCTCTGTGTGTCCATCAAATGAGACGTGTCTCTGCCTTGATGAGTGTGTGTGTGTGTGTGTGTGTGTGTGTGTGTGTGTGTGTGTGTGTGTAGCACTGTCTTCCATGTACACAGGTGATGTGTCTCATATACCATCAGTGGAGCATCCCTTCGTGGTTGTTTTCTCAGTCTTGGTGATGGATTGGAGCCTGCCCGTTCCCACACTCGCGCCCATCAGTCCCCGTTCTGTAGTTTAGAGCGCACATCTGTGGGACACCTGGTTGAAGCTGGAGGGACTGTGAGTTAAGTAGAATCAGCCTTCTAAAAAAACAGAGCTAAGAAGACAGCCAGCACTTATGGGGCTTGAGCTATTGACCTTGGACTCATTTGTTCTGCATTCTAACTGCTGGCCACAGAACCTTCTTGCCTTTTAGGAGTTTGCTCAGAGTAGTTTTTAAATTCAACTTTCCACCAGGAGGAATAAGCATGCCCATTAATTCACATTTCTGCCTGGTCCCAGTACAGTGATGACTATTGTTGAAGATCCCGTGCTTGAAGTCAGATGACCTGAGTTCCGGACTCATTACCACGGACAACCCCTTAACTCTTCTGAAGGTCGATATTGTAAATAAAAACTGTAAAGAGTAAAAATGCATGCTATCTAGTAGAAGTATAGGGAGAATAATACAAAATCATGAGTGTGATTGTATTTGGTAAAATATAAAATGCACTGTGCTTTGACAAGTTTGATGCTAACTCCCTTCTCATCTCCAGAGACCCCAGGCCTAGCAGAGACCCTGCTTCATTGTCGTTTATAGAACAAAAGAAAGATTATACCTTGTTGACATCATTTTAATGTTAACCACATGATGAAATTAAATAAGGGCCTCAGACTCACTGAAAATAATCTAGGTAGTGTATGGATGGCAAATTTATGAATCAGGTGCCAACTGTTTCAACTAGTGATTGTTTTCAATGTGACCATTAAATTAGGCAAGGTCATAGGAGTATCACTCTGCCAGGCTTTTTTTTTTAAGGGCATTTTTTTTGCTCAGGTAAGTTTTAAATAGTTCAGAAAGTATTGGGACCTCCCTGGTGGTTCAGTGGTTAAGATTCCTTGCTGCCAGTGTGGGGGGTGGGGTGGGGCATGGGTTCCACCCCTGCTCAGGGAGCTGAGATGCCACATGCTGTGAGGCACCACCAAAGGATAAACAAACAAAATTACAGACAAAATAAAATGAAAGCATTAATGCAGCACAGACACACCAGGGTAAAGTTTTGATCTCTGCTATATACTACTATCTTCTCCATCAAAGGCAGGGCAAATTCATTAGGTTTTGTGGCATATAGTTTCTAAAAATCTGGAGGAACTGTAGACAGCTTGGGAGGTGATGCAAAGGTCACAGTCTTAGGCAGACACAACACAGATTTGCATCCCCCCCCCTTTTTTTTTGCCATTTACAAACAGCCGTGACTTTGAGAAAGTTACATCTCTGTCTCAGTTTCCATTTGTCAAATGCTGGTGGTGTGTTACAGTTGTTGAGGAGAGGAAATACGACAACATCTGTAGGATTCATGGCGAAATGCCTGACACACTACACGCACTCATTAAATATGAGGTGTTATTTTTATTTGGGTGACAGTTGTCATGGAGAGTGCCCTGGTGGGGAGAGGACCAAAGGAAACAGCCTTTCACGTCTGCAACATGAAAAGAGGATGGAAAGGAAATGGCCTTTGGACTGGAAAAGAACATTCCCACCATAGGCTGGCCACGGCGTCAGGGGCTCTAAGCAGAGGAGTGTGTGAAAGGGTCACTTGCGTGAGAAGAGCTGGGATCCTTTGCCTACCTTTGGAAGTGGAAACATCACACCGAAAACAGGGAAGAAGAAAACACTGTACAAGTAAAACAATAGCAAACAGCTAAGGTCTGTATATCAACTAAGTACCCAAAGGACAGTTGTTTTTAAAAAATGATAGCTGTCACTTACTAACACTGTAAAATTCACAGCCTGTGTCCACTAAGGAATCTGAGAGCACCCACATTTAGAATCTGAGAGCTGCCCATAATGACCATTCAGGGATGAGCTGAATCGACCCCAAGGACCACACACGTGTCACAGAGGAGAAGCTTGGCTGTCAATCAACTCCTCCAGGAAGCTATGGCTGGGATCTGCAGGAGTTTCTTCATGGTGGACATATACTTGCCAGATCACTCTTCCGGGGCCAAACCTGACATAGTGACAGTTTGGGATTACCTGGATCTCCATGCCGAAGCAAACCACTACTTTCCCACAAGGTGGTGCAGTGGTAAAGAATCCACCTGCCCATGCAGGAGACACCGGTTTGATCCCTGGGTCGGGAGGATCCCTTGGAGAAGGAAATGGCAACCCACTCCAGTATTTTTGACGGGGAAATCCTATGGACAGAGGAGCCTGGCGGGCTACAGTCTATGGGGTCGCAAAGAGTTGGACATGACTTGGAGACTGAACGCACCTTCCCCACCAAATGCAGAAAATAGTCAGCTGACCCCAGAGGAGACAGGGATTACGCTACTGCTGATATGCTGACACACAACCTGAAATTTGGTTCAAACGATAGCCATAGATGTCCTTAGCAGTCAGAAGACTCTCACTCCTCAAGAGCATAGCAAAAGGCGCAATAAATTGTTATTATCACTCCAGTTCCCTGAAGGAGTAAGAATCCCTCCACGGCTTAGAATTACAGTTATTTTGATCTAGGACAAAATTTTTCTCTTATAAATTTTGTAAGCGGAAACAGGATGTACAGAGAGCAGAATAAATCAGCAATCCACAGGCCCCAAAGACTGAAGGACCAGCTCCCACGGAGCAGCCCGTGCAATGACCGGCGCTTTGAAAGTATTGTTAGTAATAGATGTTTCCACACACAGCCTTCAGACCTGAGGCTTTGGCTTTCATTTAGTATGACTCAGCACTTTCGAGTGGTTTCCAACTAACCAATAATTGCCATCTGCAGAAACTAATTCAAAGAATCCAAGCCAATTTGAAAATCTTAGCCGATGAATTTCTAAAATTGATGTTACTTATCCCTCTCTTATCCCTTCTGCCCTCACACATGTTTAAGACCAAGCCTTTGGCCATCGTTTGATTTGAAGCATTTATAGAAGAGAACAGCATCTGGCATCAAAACACAATGAAAACACACCACTGGAAAATAAGCATTTGAGGGACTGGGAAATGAAGAATCTGTTAATTATGGTTTCATGTTATATGAGAGTTTTAAAGACAAGCTGTCTGTGGATCCATTCTTTTTTCCTTTTTCCTATTCCTGAATCTTTTTTTCAGGAGCATATTCAATCTTTTCATTAATATTGCAGCGATTCCAGTGCTCCCCCGACTCCTGCCCCCGAGACTCTTACTGCCCTTGAATGAGGAAACTAAGAGAATACTGATGGAGTTGGTGAATGGAAAGGTTCCTTTCCTGAAAATGGAATGCTTTACAAAAAAACTGCACTCCGTAAAAGACAACAGTCCAACGACAGTCTCTCCTTTTTACCCCAAGAGCCACTTGACTTCATTCATGTATTCTGGTGTATGAATGCATTTGTTCTTAGGCCTTAGAAACCCAGGTGGAAAACCAGCTTATAAAGCCTTGCATTATTCTAAAAACGTGAGCTCTGAGTTACTTTAAGAACATTTTCTACAGAGTGAACGCTAAATAGAAAACAAACTGTTTACAGCATTCTAAACTGTAGTCTACGTGGCCCGCAGGATGGCATTGGGTGGATTTTTATAAATACTCGTTAATGGTTTCCAAGATGGATTCTGTGCTAATTCTTCTCACATCATGAATGATGGCCCTAGCTAGACACTGTTGCAGAGATCTTCATCTATTAATCATGGAGGCTGCTTTCTTATTCGGTTGCCATAGTTTCATGGCCTCAGATAGTGTTGGGGTGTCTTGGGAAAGGTTTGAAATAGACTAGGCTTGCGAGCCTCGCTGGCAGCCATGGTCTTCTGAAAGCACTGAAAACAACTTCTCGTATAATTCAGTATTGAATTAAAAGAGGTGACTTCGGAGAGTGTCTCTCTGGACCTTGTTATGTGTGCATCCAGCTGATATATACTCCAGGATCTCTCTCTCAGTCTTGCTGGTAAAAAATTACGGTCCAGGGGCTGGTGTCACTTTCACCCTTGGACAAGCCAAAGGGTGTGAACCCTTCGTTAGGCTGTTCCTACACATGGAGGTAAATGAGGCCAGTCCTGACTTCACTCACATTTCAGTCTCATAATTGGGTTTCGGCTCTGCAGATGGCTAAATAAATAGAGTGACCTCAGGAATGTTGAATGCTGTGCTATGGTATGGCCATGTAAGCACTTAGTCCTTTCCTTCAGGTTTCACCTTAATTTTTTTCAGGTTCGACACACATTACTGAAGGGCTAGGGACCATTTGACTGCATTTTGCAACCCTGGCCCAGAGGTCCACTGCTTTGCCAATTCTTGAGTGCATGAGCGATTTTTTTTTCTTCCTGTAATTATAATATCTTACTATGTCCCGGTGATGAGGAAAAGCTCTCCAGTTGTGGACATAGTGTGTGAGTGACCCAGTCAAGAGAAGATGTGGAGGAGTAAATTGCTACAAGAGGGAGATACACTCTGCAATTGATGGGCTTCATGTGCAACGGAGAGCACAGCTTCCCTTTGTTAGGTAGATCCGGCTTCATATGACAGATGCGGGTACGTGTCTTCATGTTTTAGTTCCCATACCCTAAGTGGACTTTCAAGGATTCCTACCCATCTAAGCCCAGCCATTTCATTCCTTTGTAGATTAAAACATAAAACTATCTCACACTTGAAGCCCACAGCACTGGATTCAGGGAGTGCAATACAGCATACGAAAATCCAGGTGGGTGCAGAAGAAGAAAACCTTGAATTCATTATAAATGGGCTTCATCTCGAAAACTGGTCATTTTTTAAAAAAAACTAGGAAATGACAGGGCGAGCTTCAAAGCAGCCGTTTTAAATTTCCACAGATCCGGCCTGCCAAAATTTTTACTTACGATCAACAAGCATTTGTAATACATGTGCCTATTAAACGGACCCCTCCCTTACTCAGCCACACTCAATGATTGATTTTAGAGGCCAATAATTTGAAGTAAATGAAAAGGATAACATGGCCTTAATTGCTACTGGCTTCACCAGGCTTCTGGGCACCAGAATTCCTTGTGGAAAAACACTTTTAAGTGTCACAGCAGTTTTTGATCATGTGGTCTGGCCTTACCCATAGGCCGCAATTATCCCCGAGCCCTTCCCCACCTCCCTCCAACATCTCTGGAGAAGCAAAGAAAACATGGGTATGTAAATTCAGTATTACGGACTCTTGATCATTGGTAGGGTCAGAAAATAGGTCCTGCTCCTTCTATGGTATTCTTACAAGATAGCTGTTGTTATTGTTGTTGTTGTGTTTACAAAAGGCATAGAGTGGGAAGGACAAAGGGACTCATATTTCAGATCCGAAGCTTTTTCTGCCCCAAGGAGAGTTTCTGGGGATTGACTTTGCTATCCTCTCGACAATCCAAGATGTGATTATTCTTCAGTGTCTGGTCAGACACACCATTGCACACCGGAGCATGAAGAAAAGTCACAGGGCTTTTGTGAGCCTGTCAGTCAGATACAATATAGACTTTAATTAACCTTAATTATTGATTTCTGATTACAGATTTTTTTTTTTTTTTTTTTTTTTTTTTTTTTTTCTCCTGGGATGATTTTTTTTTTGTTTNCACAGGGCTTTTGTGAGCCTGTCAGTCAGATACAATATAGACTTTAATTAACCTTAATTATTGTTTTCTGATTACAGATTTTTTTTTTTTTTTTTTTTTTTTTTTGGTGCATCCAAGGCATCAATACCTTGGAGGCTGCATTCTGTTGGAACATTTTCAGACAGCAGTGACATGAACATGCTTCCATTATCTTGCCATGCAGACTGTATGAGGTTCTTACTTTATGAGAAACATGGTTCTGTATCATTTGCAGAATAGTCGTGTAAAGAATAAAATATCACTTGGGGGAGAGTTCAAAGTGTTAAGTGGTGCAAAGTGTTTTGAATCTTTAGAGGAACCATTTTTTATTTTAACTTAACAAATTTGTTGATATTTACTGGCACCTAGCTGGATTTGAGGCCATGTTTTACAAAAATAGAATGAGACTTTGAGTGCTGGACTTCCCTGGTAACTCAGATGGTAAAGCGTCTGCCTACAATGCGGGAGACCCGGGTTCAATCCTTGAGTCGAAAAGATCTCCTGGAGAAGGAAATGGCAACCCACTCCAGTATTCTTGCCTGGAAAATCCCATGGACAGAAGAGCCTGGTAGGCTACAGTCCATGGGGTCGCAAAGAATCGGACACGACTGAGCAACTTTCTTTTTGAGTGGTGGTGCCCCAGGTCTTCCAAATGAAAGCCACTGTATGCTGGTGGTGCTGGATCAAGTGGTATTTCCTTTGTCTGCTGTAAAGAATCCACTCGCTAGTGCAGGAGACTTGGGTTTGATCCCTCGGTTGGGAAGATCCCCTGGAGAAGGAAATAGCAACCCACTCCAGTATTTTTGCCTGGAGAATTCCATGGACAGAGGAGCCTGGTGGGCTATAGTTCACTGAGTCACAAAGAGTCGGACACAACTTGGCAAATAAACGACAACAACAAAATACTCTTTCCTGTGTGCTAACCATAGTGATTGAAACACTATAAGCGCTGGAGAAACTTACTTTTGGTTTATAGTACTTTTCCTTGTGTCATGAGTTTTAGGACAGATGTCAAGTAACTGAGCTATAATGTTAACACACTATTTACATTCAACTTTTAACCAGAGGGCCTAATGAAAGTTAGGTATAATATATTAATGTTAACTTATGAGTTAAGTTTCTGTGTGAATAATCATTTTGCAGCATATCTGAAACTCTTAATAGCATATAACCTATCTGGTTGAGCATAATTTGTGCTCATGAATTACAAATGCCTAGCTTTTACAATTAAGCTTACCAATCTAGAAGCATTTTTCATGAGAAATTACCTAAGTTAAATTGATTGATATTATTTGCTGTACTGTGTTTTAGGGCAGTGATTACCTAAAATATAGGCAAGATGGTTGTCCCCCCTGCATGCAATATGGTTTTACTTTTAACAGAAGTAAAGTCAACCCAGTGTCATGATCCCATGTTTGCCCAGACAAGAGGATATGCTACTAGTATCATCTAGAAAGCAGAGTAGTTTCCTGTGTAGCCAAGGGGAAGACAACATCTTTTGGATACTTTTCTCTTTTAAAGGGATGTTAGGCCTACAGGGAAAAGTTTTCTATTAAAAAGGCAACTTTTATCTACAAGATGTTTCCGCTCATTTGTGACGAGGGGAAGTTCAACATGTTGAATATGCTGATTAATTAATTCTCCTGGGAGATCATGGAGGGTGGAGCTTTCGTTTTCATATTTTGTCCTGTCCAGAAACAAGACGTGTTAATAGTACTCAAACACATCCGTTCCCAAGAATGAAAAGGACAACATCACTGCCAGTACTGTTAGAAAACAGCCACTTCCAGTTCCCCAAGCAGATCCTACCACACACCAGGTGTGCCAGCGGAGGCTTTAAAATGTTGTGAATAGTTTGACATTATCACGTTATTATTGAAATGCAAATTCTCCAGCACAACTTGCAAAGGTTTTCAACATAGGTAATATCTATTCTCACTTATTGTCAACGATACCCAGCCTTCACTGGAGGGCTTATTCTAATAAAAGTAATCACAGTGCATTTGCAGTTTTTCATTGTTTCTCACTGCCTATGTTTGAAGAGCTCGACACACCTTCCTGGAATGGTATCTTGCAGGGAGAGGACAGACTGACTTGCAACAGTGAGGTGCACACCCAGGACTGGTCTGCCCAGGAAGCATCATGCTGCTCAGATTTAGAAGTGAGGCTTACCGATGATGATCGGCATCAACAGTATTTAACAGTGTTATTACTATTAATAAAGACCTCATTATATAGTCCTTATATTTTTCTAAGTATGTTTACAAACATTGCCTCGTTTAATATCACAGCCTAGTTTAGGCAGGGCGGGTATTATTATGCCCAATTTAAAGATGAGATAATTGAGGTTCAGAGAGGTCAAATCACTGGCCTAACAGTGATATATGCCTCTGGGAGGGGAAGGACTTGAGACAAGGTTGGAAGGCTTCTGAAACTGAGTTTTTTTTAACACTCCATGACATTACAGTTTGCTGAATACTTTAAAAAGAACTTGGAAATAATTTAGTCTTCCAACAGAAGATGTTTTCCCATTATGCCTACTGTGCAGATTGTCTCCTGCCACAGAAAACCCTTAGAAGTAGCTTTCCGAGGACTCCACCCAAGGGTTCAGGACCTAAACTCCTGCTTCGTGATGCGTGCCAGTGCAGGTCTCTGTCTCCAGCAGCTCTTAGGACCTTGAGTCTGTCATCCAAAAAGACATCATTTGAGAAATGGAGGATGTTGTTGTTTAGGATTCTAGCCCTGTTTGATAGTAGGAATAAAAACAAAGGTGGAAACTTTGACTCTAGTACAGGTTACAACTGGAGGGACAGAGGGCTCAACCAGATATTCCTGCAGGAATATTCTCCTGGGGCTTGCAACCTGTACCTATGAAACAGAAACGTGCTTTTGGCGAGCAATAAAGTAGACCGCATGGCTCAACATAAATTTGGGATTTTCCCTCCAACCAAGGTCATTTTACTCCTCTGGTCCACACTGCTGGATGCAGTGAAAGCATCAGGTCCATTTAATTCAGCAGATACATATTTAGCACCTATTCTAGGCAAGATACTGCAGAGACACAGTGATAACCTAGTTCAGAATCTATTGATCAATTGTGGCATAACCACTCAGGGCCTAGACAGCATATTAAAAAGCACAGACATCACTTTGCCAACAGAGGTCCATATAGTCAAAACTATGGTTTTCCTAATAGTCATGTACAGATGTGAGAGCTGGACCATAAAGATGGCTGAGGGCAGAAGAATTGATGCTTTTGAACTGTGGAGTTGGAATAGACTCTTGAGAGCCCCTTGGACAGCAAGATCAAACCAATCAATCCTGAAGGAAATCAACCCTGAATATTCAATGGCAGGACTGATGCTGAAACTGAAGCTCTAATGCTTTGGCCACCTGATGTGAAAAGCCAACTCACTGGAAAAGACTCTGATGCTGGGAAAGATTGAAGACAGGAGAAGGGGGTCACAGAGGATGAGATGGTTGGATGGCATCCCTGACATGAATTTGAGCAAACTCCGGGAGATGGTGAAGGACAGGGAAGCCTGGTGTGCTGTAGTCCATGAGGCTGCAAAGAGTTGGACATGGACATAGCGAGCAAACAACAACACTCAAGGCCAGACATTGGGCCCACATACTATCCAGGAAGGTAAATGTGCAAAAAAAATACTACAGAGTCTGAGGGGTGACTGTTCTCGATGTCCAAAGCAGTGTGGTAAGGATGCTGAGGACAGAAAGGAGTGCTCTGTCCAGTCTGGGAGGAAGCATTTGAGCTGCACTTAAGGAGTGGACAAGATTTTGGTACTTAGTTGGCAAGGGGCAGAGGAGCAGTAGGGCTAAGAGAGAGGCAGGAGCAAAGGCCAGAGGCAGAGAAATGCAAGATTTGGCCGCAGAGCAGCAAGGGGAACTCCTGGTGACTGGGGATATGGCCTGGAAGCCCCACAGACAGAAAGGAGGATAGAGAACAGCCCATGGAGGTCTCGGCCCTGCTTAAGAGGTAGGACTCCAAGCTGTGGGCAATTAAAGCTTTTCAGCCAAATGTTGATGTCACCAGACACGTGTTTTAGAAATATAAATCTGCTCATGCTGAGTGGAAAAAAGGAAATGGATTCTGGGTGCATTGACAAAGTTTAGCCTTCAGGACTTAGGGGCCAGTTGGATGTGTCGGGTAAGGGGGTGGAGGAGTGATAAAAATGGTTCCAACATGTCACATCTGGGGAGCTGAGTGGATGGTGGTGACACTGGCCAAGACAGGCCAGGTTTAGAGACAAAAATTGTTCATTTTTAACAGCTATCAGGAGCCATATGTAAATAACACATAAGAAGCCAAACACCAAAGCTTGTGCTCATACCCAGCTCTGTGAAATGAGTGCTAAAGATTCTCAAATTAAGAGCACTTAAACTGTTGCATTTGGTCTGGCAGCTGGTACCACTTTCTCCAACATTAGGGAGGTTAATACCATGAGCCGAGGTGGATAATAACGAGAAAGACTGAAGCACCATCCAGCGCATCTATAAAGACTGGCTGCAAAGTGCAGGGCAAGCAAGAAGCTTGTGATTCACTCATGGAAGAATCAGGGCCTACATCGAGCCACCTGTTTCCTATTTTTTCCATTCTGAACAGTATGCAAGTCTTTGAATTCTGAAATTAAATGTACATGTGTTCGCCCCTTCCTTCCCTCCCTCCTCCCCAAACCGCCGTGGGCATATTTATATGAGCATTTATCTCTTAAGTTGCCTTGTGCAACTGAAATATTACAGGTGACGTAATTCACAAAACACAAATAACACCTAAATTGTTTTGTTTATTTAATAAGACAGTGTTAGCATACAGCTAGCCCTTTTCTGCTGCATGGTGCTAAGAAAAAATGTGTTGAGTAATATTTTATTTAGGAAGAAACCAACCTTCAACTCACAGGTGAACGACACATACAGATTTCACTTTATGGTTTCAACCTTTGAATAAGTATTGATACCATATAGTTGTCCACAAGAGTCCTCCAATGCCTTTAATGGTTGAAAATAAATAATATTTATGCTATAAAAAGGAACCCTAAAAAGATGGATATTCTGTCTTTACCCTTCACGTTGCATTTTTATTTCAGAGGTTTCTGAATAAAACTTGTAACAGAAGAGTTTTATTCTCTAATAAAGTTTTGTTTGTTATTTTAAAAAGAGGTTGAATAACGGAAGTGAAACAAAACAGGACTAGAAACATAGAGCATCTTCAGGAGGGTTTAACAAATTAGTGAGTTTGTAGAAGGGAGAAAACATTTATGAAGTTATTTGAAGTCTTCTTTTAAAGGCATATGCAAAACACTATGGAATGATATGATGACTTTTTATTTTTCCCTGGGATGCCATATTTGAGCTGTTGTCTATTGTGCAATGCCAAAAGACTGCGCCTGTGTAGGCTTTGTTTCTAACTTGTAGGCTGCCCTCTAGTGTTACTTAATCTCAGCACACCCACTTTTGTTCAGATCCCAGGCAAGGTGAAAAAACATACAAATCTTACCAGCCAGTTAGCAGCTAACCTAGCCCACCTAGACACTGTTTCCAAATACAGTGTTAAAACGTTTGAGGCCTGGTTTGAAACGTGGTAAACACATTTAAATATGCCCATCACCAAAGCTCTTGATAGCAAAGAGGACAATATTGTGTAGAAAACACACACACTGATGACTGGTAAGAAGTCCGACTCCATTACATTAATCATCAGACGAGAAGTTTTAGGACTACATTATCCAATTAATTTCACTGATATTTTTCTTTTATGTCATGCAAAAGAGCAATATACGATAACATAAGCTCTGTCAAATAAGTCTACAAGATCTTCTTTAACAAGTTTAACTAAAATTACAAATGTCAAGGAAAAATTTTCAACCACCCCTGGGTGGGAGATGTTTGACCAGAGAGACTCACCTCAAAGTCTCTGGCATAATTAGCCCCCAGGGAAAGGTTCTCTAACTTCAATATCCTATTACAGACCTTCAAAGAGTACATTTCAGCACTTTATAGATTATCCTCTGAAGATATTAAGAAGAGAAGCACGCACCGCAGCCTAAACCATGGCATTAAGTACTTTCTGACAGTACTGCCAGCTCTGCTTTTTCTCGGATGAAGAGTAAGCACACTCCAGAGTCGGCAGTAAGTGGAGAGTAAATTTCAGCCTTGGTGGCTATATTTTGCATGTGTAACCTTGGCATTCTCAGTGGGTTATGGAGGTAACGTTACAACGTTCCGGGTGCATCGAGCTGATAGAAGCAGAGTGATGGACGCGGATTTGATAGAAATGCTGACTGATGACAATGATGATGATAATGTGCCTAAAGTTTGAGACTAAGATCAGGAAAAATACAGGCTACCTGCGGAACAGGACGTTTGCTTGCCTTTATAAAGAAAACAGTGCTTCCTTTATCCATTACTACTGGAAACACACAGAATGAAGCTGAGGGTTAAAAGTGCATTTAGGAGTCAACTTTTGTTCCAGAGGGGTATCATGACAAAGGGGTTAAAAGTGTAAATCCTGGACTTTCCTGTTCTGTTGACTGTGAGAACGTGGAAAAGTCACTTCACCTCTCTGTGNTATGTGCCTAAAGTTTGAGACTAAGATCAGGAAAAATACAGGCTACCTGCGGAACAGGACGTTTGCTTGCCTTTATAAAGAAAACAGTGCTTCCTTTATCCATTACTACTGGAAACACACAGAATGAAGCTGAGGGTTAAAAGTGCATTTAGGAGTCAACTTTTGTTCCAGAGGGGTATCATGACAAAGGGGTTAAAAGTGTAAATCCTGGACTTTCCTGTTCTGTTGACTGTGAGAACGTGGAAAAGTCACTTCACCTCTCTGTGCCTTGTTTGCCTCATTTGTAAAATGCGAATACTAATAGTACCAACCTCATGAAGCAATTCTGATGACTAAATCAGACTATATGTACCAGAAGATTGTCTGGTATATAATAAGCACTCAGTAAGAATTATCTGGGTCTTCCCTAGTGGCTCAGTGGTAAACAATCTGCCTGCAATGCAGGAACTGCAAGAGATGTGGGTTGGATCCCTGGGTTGGGAAGATCCTCTGGAGGTGGGCATGGTGACCCACTACAGTATTCTTGCCTGGAGAATCCCATGGACAGAGGAGCCTGGTGGGCTACAGTCCATAGGGTCGCAAAGAGTCGGACACAGCTAAAACAACATAGCATGCACAAAAATTACCTATTATAATTTGACACCAAATTCTCCCAATGGAATTGGTGACATTCAGTGCTTCATGTCACTAGGAGGGCATCATTGTTGACATTGTACGTTAAACTGAGAAGACAAGATGATGACAAGATGACAGCGTCCAGATAAGCCTTTCTCTCTGCTTCTGTTGCTGTCTCTTTTCCTATGTACTTTTGTGTGTTGGGGCGTGATTTTAAATGGTTGATTGAATAATCCTTCGTTTCTTCACTTCATTTAGGAAATATTTTACTGCATACCTGCAATATGCATCCAGCCATATTATATATTAGTTCCTATGGGATGAGAAGTTAGGTGAATAGGTTTTTCTCCCATTTTAATTGTTCTCGTTGGGTCTGGTATTCCGCAGGTAGCCTGTATTTATCAAGCTTATGCCACAAACCTTCCTGCACTCTGGGAACAGACTGTGTAGGAACTCCAAGGGAGTAATACTGAGGGCTTTTCTCACTGAGGGAGTTTTCTGTGTTAGATTGTAGTTAGGGTTACTCTAACCTGACTCAAAAATCAGTGTGTAAATACAAAATGTTTATACTTTATACAACAAAACTTTAAGATATATATGGTATTAATTACCTACCCCAGTAAACTGAAAATGTCAGATTGATCCACTGGCTTTACGTGGTGGTTTTTCACAAAACCCAAGAACTGAGCACTGAACTGCAGAGTAGATGGATTGAAAGGTGAATCCCCAATCCAACCCAGTCTTCACCCCTGCTTCCCTGAGGTGCAACGAGAAGACCGAAAGGAGGCTGGGTGGTTAAAGCATAAACACAAGGGCCACGCTGCTCTTTAGCTCTCAAGCAAACGCCCTGGGCAAAGCCTAACTCACAAATAAAGGAGTTGCCGGTCACAGTTAGGTAATGCGCTGGCGGGAGGGTACTTCCTGAGACAGATAATGGAGATGTAGGCCCCTCCGCCCCCATGGCAGACTGGACTCTGTGTTTGGTACTCACCCAAACGCAGGACCACCTGACAGCTGTTTGGTGTTTCCTGTGAAATGGACTTGGGCCCTGGCCAGATGCTAGTGGACAGATGTTCACAACACAAACCCGTCACCAAATAGGCGTTAATTGGTGCCCTCCTAATGATCCGAACAAATAAGGCAGGAATGGGCTGGATCTGCCGTGACCCTCCCGGGGCCCACGCCCACCTTTCTCGGCTTGTGCGTGAGGCCTTGTTGGGAAACCCGGCTCTCTCCAGCCTCAGAGATTTGGGGTCCCCGGATCCTGCGATATAATACCTCCACAGGGATAGTCAGTATCTGCTTTTTGTGTACGGAGGCCTGTACACAGGTACTTGGAATCCAAACCTTTCTAGAAAGTGGGCAGATCAGGTTGTTTAGACTACACCACTCACCAAGGCAAGGCTTAAGAGTGGAGAATTTTCTCCACAAATTTGGTTTCTGTGCAGTAGTTTTTGATACTTTACAAAAATTATTGCCTTCATGGGAATCCTCAAACAGAATGTGTGCACTGACACCTCTGGTTTACCTGGTTAGCTGCAGCATAATTTTGTTCAAATGTTTTGGATAAAATGGTTTTTAAAAAACTAAGTTAGTTGAAAGTGAGTATTTCAGGGTCAAACTGGTTTGACAATGCCTCATTCATAATTAGGTGGAGTTGTTCCTACTTGTACAGACTACAATTAACTGTCTTTGATTTCAACAATTCAACTGTCTTTTAAGTGCCTGGGGCCCTTTTTGACTAGGAATTCTCCACTCTCTTCTCTCCATTTTGCAAGTTGGGCACAAACTAACTCCTGGCTTGTAAATAACAGAATGTTACCTCTTGAGACTGACAAATAATTCTTTATATAAGGCAGGATGTGGTGGTGCAGTGAAGAATCCGCCTGCCAATGTAGGAGACGTATTGGATCCCTGGGGTGGAAACATCCCCTGGATAAGGAAATGGCAAACCACTCCAGTATTCTTGCCTGGGAAACCCCATGGACAGAAGGGCCTGGTGGGCTACAGTCCACAGGGTTGCAAAGGGTTGGACATGACTGAGCACATCGAGGAGGAGGCAGGATCTAGTTTTATTAAAAAGTGATTTAGAACATGTTCTTTTCTGATGTTACTGTTCATTGCTTGTTTTCCCTGAATTCAGATTGTATACCGATGAGTACTCAGAATAGAGACCCTCCCTAACTCTTGAAACTCAGTAGCCCACTCCCTACACATTAAAGCCTTCTTTCCCCCTCCCTTTTCCAGAACTAAAGATCTAAGAAAGACTCATCCTTCACCCAGATCTTTATAAAGCATGCCCTATACTAACCCAGCTAAAGAGGCTAGGCTATTCTGCTAGTCCTTTCTATAGCTGTCTATTATATATATATATATATATATAGAGAGAGAGAGAGAGAGAGAGAGAGAGAGA
>SJYV01035324.1:63715-106227 GCA_006410875.1 Neotragus pygmaeus | reverse complement strand
GTGTGTGTGTGTGTGTGTGTGTGTGTGTGTGTGTGTGTTCAGACGTGTCCAACTCTTTGTGACCCCATGGACTGTAGCCCACCAGGCTCCTTTATCCATGGGATTCTCCAAGCAAGAATACTGGAATGGGTTGCCATTTCCTAGTCCAGGGGATCTTCTCAACCCAGGGATTGAACCCACATCTCCTGTACCTCCTGCTTTGGCAGGCAGATTCTTTACCAATGGACTGCAAGGAGATCCAACCAGTCCATTCTGAAGGAGATCAACCCTGGGATTTCTTTGGAAGGAATGATACTAAAGCTGAAACTCCAGTACTTTGGCCACCTCATGAGAAGAGTTGACTCATTGGAAAAGACTCTGATGCTGGGAGGGATTGGGGGCAGGAGGAGAAGGGGACGATGGAGGATGAGATGGCTGGATGGCATCACTGACTCGATGGACGTGAGTCTGAGTGAACTCTGGGAGATGGTGATGAACAGGGAGGCCTGGCATGCTGCAATTCATGGGGTCGCAAAGAGTCGGACACGACTGAGCGACTGAACTGAACTGACACCATCTGTATATTCCATTATGTCTCTAGATTAAATTGAACAAAAGGTAAAACAGATAGTAGTAGGCCAGCTTTATGATTCTTGACCATCAAAAAAACCTAGAGATGTATTAGGAGCTGTATTAACCCTCCAGAACCCATTTTCAAAGCAGTCTGTGTTACAATGACACACACAGTTTCTGCCCTGCATGGCAGGAGCTTGAAACTTTTCTCCACACACCACCCCAAAGGAAGTTTTCTGCTCCAATGTGACAAGTGTGATAGTTACTGAAATACCCCAGGAGCCTTGAGAACCATTGTTGAGCTGACCTGGACATGGCAGCTCAGTAGGCACCATAGGGAGTGTGCCAATCCTCCTTGAAAGCAAGGTCCATAAATCAAATTTCAAGTATGGAAAAGAAAGAAAGAAAAGAAAGTTGTCAAGGGGGGCGAAGGCTTCATAACTGGCTCTCACTGTTCTGTAGTGCCCAGCTGTGCTGATGCCCACAGAGCTTTGGGGCCAATTCAAGACCAGTCAGCCACCAGCTAGACAATTAAGTCCAGGGCTGCCAGACATCCCTGCCTGCAGGTGTAAATGTAAGTGATAGGGTAGACAGTCTTACACTATAACTACGATAGCCATGGGGCCAGAGTCTTAGCACAAAAGGTATGTATGTCCAGGGATAAAGTTTAGCCCTTTTGGAGATGGCATTGATCTGTAGCCCCTAAAAGTGCTTTTCACTTCTCCCAAAGAATAGCAAAGAATATGTATTGCAAGGTTCTGGGCGGAATACACCTTAGTTAATAGCATTGAATCGTGTTCCCTCCTTGTTTGCAGAATGCTTTACATTCACGGTGTTGACTCAAGGGATCATTTGGCTTCTTTTACTAAATATCAGATGTATAGGCATTTACATCACTGGATTTTCTTCTCTGGTTTAGATCCAAAGACATTAGTCAGTCTGAATGCTTGCTTCTTGGTACTACTGTTATGAATAAAAGCATCTGTTACAGAGGCTTCATCAAGAGAGAAAACAAAGGCCTTTTCTTAATTAGCATATGACTTAACAGAATACTAGTCAAATAGTTCAATAATGAGAAAAAAATAAATGCTTTTAGAACTTTTCACCTTAAGAATATATAAAAACCACTTATTTCTGATAACACATGCCAGATTGGCTGGTGTTTGAGGAGTTAATTCCTAAGTGTTAACTTCATGTTTGAATATTAAAAAAGTAAACAAACATAAATGGAGTGTGAATATATTTAGAGGGTTTAGCACCTTGGATTCCTTGACTGGGGGTCCAATTGGGATGACCAAAAGGAAAAGGATCAAAGCAAATATTTCCAGAAAACTGAACGTGAGGTTTTTCAGCCATATCAGTGCTCTGCCTCACTAGGATATTTGGTACACATGTCCATTTCTTTAATGCCAGTAGAATATAAAGGATAGATTTTTTTTTTTAAGCTAATAGTTTCTTTTTTTTCCAAAATCCTTTTCATTGTCTTTATAGAGTAGCAGGAAAAACTGATGCAGAGGCAGCAAACAGGAAGACTTAATGGAAATCAGGAAACAAGCCTCAGGAAAAAAGTAGGTTTGGAACTGAAAATAAATTGAACACATAACACCTCTCCATTCTGTTCCCTTTTCTTTTTGTTTTTCATGAGAATCTATATTTATGGAAAAGTCAGCTGATTGCTTATCAAGTCGAAGCTTGTGTTTGTTCAGACTAGTGATAATGAGCAATAAAAAGAGGTGGGCATGGCTAACACACAGGGAGATGAAATCAGGGAAAATGGGTCCACTCGGGATGTGAGTTTTGAAAGCTCTTTAATTCTCCCTTGTGCCGTGATGGTCACTGGAAGACGTTAGGATAAGGATCTGTGTAATGGGATAAGGATCTTTGTAATTGGATGGGGGCTTCCCAGGCAGTCTGGATAGTCTTCTGGCTGCAGGCAAGAACTATCAGTCATCATCTCCTTCCAACCCTAGGATCCAGTTGACAGGTGACCTATAGCCTTGCTCCTGGAAGTATGGCCAAGAGACCAGCAGAATTAGCATCACCTGCAAACTTATCAGAACTGCAGGTGTTCAGGCCTCTCTACCCCACCCTCACCCCTGGCCAGACTGTCTGGAGAGGCTTCTGCACTGTAACAGAGGCACTCAATGATGTTTCAGAGCTACTGGCCTAAAGGATATGTGGACAAGAGATATGAGGACACAGTGGAATGTGGGGTGCAAAAATGGGGGTCTTAGAAAAGGGAGGAACAGTTTTAGCTCGCCAGCTAACTACATTGTAGGGATATGATGGTATTTATTGGTAATATATATGTTTCAGGATATAAAGCAGAGTGTCTTGAGGAAGTTGTTAACTTGGACTTTGACGTACCCATGGAGTCGTGAGGGCCCACCCAGTATTTGTCTAATAGCCCCAAGGCCACGTGGGCAAATAGAAATGCGGTCAAAGCACTGGATGATAAGAAGAGTGATGCTAATCTCCATGATCTTTAGGATTATGGCTGTTATTAGGTTTCAGAGCTTTGACTCTAAGAAATAAGACTCCTCCCTTGGTTTCCAGCAAGTACTTATTACTGAAATGACTTATTATTTTATTAAAACTTCCTGCCTCCAGAATGCTTTCCAGCCCTTTAAAGACAGTCTTCGTCATCATAATAACCTTGCTGGGTAACTAAGCACTGTGTTCCCTGATCTTAAGTCAAATGAGGATTTCTGCCATCACTTCCACAATTTTGCTGGACAGAGGAACCAGAGGAGGCTGTGAAGATATCAGGAGAAAGCAATGCCCCTCTTTAGAGCAGTCTGTCACCACATCTGAATAGCCTCTTTACACCCACATGGAGAGACAAGATCAGACCTTCTCTCTTACCTTCCCGCTCTAGGCCACCATTTTCCAGAGCAATCAAGTGATTAGGTAGTATGTGAATACGCCTCTTAAACAGTTTCCTGTAACAGTGGAGGGTGAGGCTGCAGATAAACGCTTGCCACTTCACCTTGTATGTCAAAGTCTAAAAGCAATAAATACAGCACTAGAGAAATATTGACTAGAAATGACGATATCACAGTAATTGCAGATCTGTTGTTTTGTCCTTGCAACATTTTGATGTAATTATATCAGTCCTGTTTGGCAGGCAGAATCCATTCTGAGAGTCACAGGAGGCCTCTGCAGAGAGGTACACAAGGAGACTTCACACTGCATCCATGCCCTGGTGCTGCCTGGCCCCAAGCTCAGCAAGGTGATTCCTCAGTGAGCTCACGAACAAACTCTGAAAAGAAAGGGCCACCCCTAGTGACAAAGGTTGGAAGAAATGCCTTCAACAGTAATAAATCAGAAGTGTAAACATGTTGCTGGAAGAAGGACTAAAGTCTACTCCCAGCTTTTCCAATAGACAAATCATTTCTTGGAAACACTAGGGACGAAAGAGAATTCTCTTTTTCCCCATCTCTACCAAGGTGCATTTACTCTGCATGATAAATTCAGCAGAGGATACTGACTGCCACATCATCAAAGACTGACCAAATGGATTTCAGGAGCTGCCCGAAACGTTAAAGAGTTTCATGACAAGAGAAGGAGAAGCGAGAATCTATGAAGTTTACTACAAATGGGAAAAGCATTAGTTGGGTATGGATCTGACCACCCTAGAGACTCCCCCAAGAGTGTAGAGGCTTAACCGCATCACCTACACACATCTGTTCGCTTTATCGTAGTGTCCCATTTCCTTTTTCTTCTTCCAGCCTAAACTCATGTCAGTAGTGGGGGCAGTATCTCTGCTGGCTAGTCTGGGTGTGACAGCCCTGGGAAGGCAGCAAACCAGTTGGATTATAAACCTTTGGAGAAGATCAAAAAGTTACCACATGTTGGCCAGTCTTGACCACTCAGAATTAGGAAATGAAATTCTTAATCATATTTAAAAAGTTAGTAAGTCCAGAGGTTAAGGAGAAGCTTTGTTTTTAGATTAGTGGGTAACATTATATATAGTATTCTATAGTAGAATCTGTGAGGGTTCAAGAGTAATGAGAATTACTCTAGGAAGAAAGATGTATTTTCAGCAGAAGGTAGGTCAAGAGAAAAACCAGACTGAGACCCATCTCCAATTGCAAAGATGATCTCAGAAGAGGTGAAAGGGGTTCCGAATGGGAGAGAACCTCTCCTGACCTGGGTCACCTGGTACTCGGGCTCCATGTGTGGAAGGGCATAGGGGGAGGGGGGTCTTCTCGAACCAAGGGAACTTGTAAGGACTTTCTAAAAACATGAAGTAAAATTTAACTAGTTACGAAATACAAAGGCTGGACTTCTATGGCTTAAGCCAATTCAGGTATAGTCATAAGTGAAAAACCAATCACAACCCCTAATAGTTGCAAAATGAAATTGACATCATCTTGAAAGGAAAAAGCTAGTATTTTCAGAGCTTAGGGGGGAAAAAAACCTTCATCTTCATGATATGCTGCCTCGGCTTTGTGAGTATTCAAATAGACCGACATTCACAGAATCTCAGTGTTATAAGTGGAAAATGATGCTATCTCTGACAGGACAAAAAAAAGTCAGGGAAATGTTTCAAGTGGTGCTAAAGCCACAGGCTCTGGAGTAAAGGAAGCGGTTTCCAGGCTAAAGGAGTGAAGAGATGGAGAAGTGAACGAAGCAGAACCGAGCAGAAGAGGCTCTGACGCCCTCACTTCCTTGCTCCTGGGACAATTCAGCCACAGACGCTTCCTGTTTCTCCAAGCATGACGCAGGAACCAGCTACCCTCCCAGAAGCAGGGACAGAATTTTCAGAAAACATGGGGAAGAAATGGAGTGGGCAAACCCCCATGCATTTCCCAAGATACAACATGTGTTTCTACACGGGAGAAATTGGATAAGAAAGCATCTTGAAAAAGTTAACTTTCTTCTGCCCTAGATATCCATTCATGTATAAGATGTTACCAAGTTCCTCTAACTATTAATTAGCATTTGAACGTACCGGGACAACAATGTGAGCTTGGTACCGACAGGAGGAACTTGTGTGGGTTTAGCATAGGATCACACACAGTAATTTATCCTTTATTTAGTTACGTTAGTCCAGGGTTCCTACCTTTTAAGAATACCACTTTCAAATGTCCTGAAATACTAGTTATCACTTAAAATATATATATAATAATAATTTTGGTGACTCTACCTTCCCCCTCCCCCCACACAATAATCACAATAGGACCTCTGAAAACAAACACAAGTTTAGATCAAAGACCTGCAGGATGACTTTGGATTCTTATTTTGAATATGTAACATGCACTAGACACAGTGATCATCACTAATTAGCATTCTGTGTAGCCAGGCTGGCATGTGATTCAACTGTTTGTGTGTTTGCTCCCCACCTGGGCCACCCATCGACACTGATCCACATGAAAGCTATCAAGCAACTGCAGCTTGAGAAAGACATGATCTTGAACTGCCCCAGTTATAATCAGGGTTGGGGTGGGGGGAGGTGGGCACAGCCACCTCCCCTGTAAGCCATTTTCATTGCCATCTTCCTATTAACGTGCTTATGAATTTTATTGTCTTGGGATGGATCGAGAGCGTTCAGTGTTGTTAAGGAAACTATTATTTACACAAGACTTCTTCCTGTCTGCTTTCTGTTGTGCAGAAATATACTGTCATCTAAATGCCAAAAGATGCTGATCTGAAGAATTTGTTGGCTGGTATGGGTGCCAGTCAGATGAGAATAAACTGCCAGGGAAGACACAAGTACAAATGTTAACTTGGGCCAAGTTTGTTTCTCTCTCTCTCACTCTTGACATTAGGTATGTGACACGTCAGTCTCTGAAACAGGAGGGATGTCTGACCACAAGCAAACAGGGACTCTTGGGGCACAACTCGAGTGTCCCCTCATGCCCCACCCCCTTATCTTGCCTTATCATGGTTCTGACAGTGAGAGATTAGCATGATCCGTGCCAAAGATGGGGGAATTCTTTTCTTTTGCTTCAGGGAACATCAAGGGGCTAGCCTCTTCTAGTGGAAGTGGAACAGAGCCATAGCCAGACAGCTGGGGATCTTCGTGAACACCTGCAGCAGGAGTTCATCCAGGGATGGAGGGCATGGGCAAGCCACAGGGCAGGAAATGGCCTCTGTGCTGCAGTGCGTGGTGATGACGTAGTCCAGCGTGGCCTGCACTTACTGTAATAATGGTTCACTCACCTACTTTACAAGTGGTATTTGAACTGATGGTGAATCAAAAGAATGATAATGGATACTTTCCCCAATCAAAATAGAATATATGTATGTATGTGTATATGTATGTGTGTGTGTGTGTGGCAACCCACTCCAGTATTCTTGCCTGGAGAATCCCATGGACAGAGGAGCCTGGCGGGCTACAGTCCANATTTGAACTGATGGTGAATCAAAAGAATGATAATGGATACTTTCCCCAATCAAAATAGAATATATGTATGTATGTGTATATGTATGTGTGTGTGTGTGTGGCAACCCACTCCAGTATTCTTGCCTGGAGAATCCCATGGACAGAGGAGCCTGGCGGGCTACAGTCCATGTGGTCGCAAAGAGTTGGGCATGACTGAGCAATTAACACACACACACAAAGCAATGAAACATCCTGCTAATGTGGCCTACCTGTATTTATTCCCATATGCCAACTCATATACTTTTCTGGGTTTTTAAAAAATATCTTTCCTAATATTTTTTTCTAAATATACTAAAATTTCCAAGAAGGTGAAAATATGACTACTGTTAATAATAGCAACATTAACAACCAATATATTTTTAGTACGTGCTATTTGTTCAGGTAATCTGTACCGCACCCTTAAAGGTACTTGTGACTATGATCCCCATTTTTTAGTTAAATGGGTTGAGATTCTGAAGAGTGAAAGGATGTTTCCCTAGGTCACACAACAGGAAATCAGCAGTGCTAGGTGTCCAAGCCCAGACTGGACTGCTGGCAAAACCCATGATCTGGTCTCCACTGATCAAACACCGTCTTACATGTGAGGCTTGTGGAAGTTTCTCTGTCAAGTATCAGGGCAGGTCATTTAACTTCTCCAGAAGCCTGCTCTTCAGAGGAAGGCTTCTGCCGCTGAGGTACTGGATTAGATGTTTTCTGTGGTTTTAGCTTCTATTTGTTGTTGTTCAATTGCTCAGTCATGTCCAATTCTTTGCGACCCCATGAACTGCAGCACATCAGGCTTCCCTGTCCTTCACCATCTCCTGGAGTTTGCTCAAACTCATGTCCATTGAGNTTGCCTGGAGAATCCCAGGGACGGGGGAGCCTGGTGGGCTGCAGTCTATGGGGTCGCACAGGGTCAGACATGACTGAAGCGAGTTAGCAGCAGCAGACTAACATTGCCGTTGAAAGTAAACAGTCTCCTGCAAGTCCTTCTGCTGAGCATCTCCTGTTTTGTCACATGCCTGGGACAAATGACTTTTGGGAACTACGCTTTCCAAGATGCAACATGGCACCTGCCCATTTTGCAGACTGTTGACTCCCTGGTCTTTGATGTCCCTCTGGATGGATATAAAAAGTCTAAGGGACTTCCTTGGTGGTCCAGTGGTTAAGCGTCTGCCTGCAAATGCAGGGGGCACGGGTTCAGTCCCTGGTCTGTGAAGCAACTAAGCCTGAGGGCCACAGGAGCTGAACCCACGCTCTAGAGCCTGAAGCCCACAAGAAGAGGGGCCTCTGCAGGGAGAAGCTGAGAAGCCGGCGCAGGGCAGCTAGGGAGTAGCCCTGGCTCGCTGCAACTAGAGAAAGCCTGCATGCAGCAACACAGACCCAGCACAGCCATAAAGAAAGAAAGAAAGAAGAAAGTTTGGAAGGGAAAGTTGGGGTGGAGGGGAACAGAATCCATCCCCAGAACCAACCAAACAAAACAGACAACACTTGAAATGACTGTTTCATTTCCTGGATGTTAGTGAATCAGGAAGAAGACGATGAGGGTTACAAGGTTTTTCCCAAACTCTTTTCAGGCCTTATTTACTTTATAAAGCAAAATCTATGATAGGGTTGTCAGACATTCCCTGCAAAAATACAGACCATTATCTGTATGTGTGGGAAACACATTTTTAGTCAAAATATTTATTTAAACATTTCAACTGATCATTTGTTCCTTTTAGGAGGAATGATTTCATGGCTTGTGAACCTTGATGGAAAAAAAATTGAAAAATTGAGTAGTTCGTTCTCCACAGCTCCAACTCACATTCTGCTTCCCTCATCCACACGTTATTATTTCTATCGAAATTTCTTTTTACACCTTCCTTTGAGACAGGAACCTATACACAGCCCTGAAACAATTTCAACAAATGTCAACACAGAACGTAGGAAGAAATACACCAGGTGCATTTTCCGAATCAATAAAAATGTTATTAATAATAAAAGACATTTGCAGTTTGTAAATTTTCATTTTGCCGGGCAGGAAGCCAAAATTCTGGATCATCAGGTTAATACCAGACACTCGGAAGCTGGCTTGAGAAGGAAGGCTTTCTTCACTCTGCTCCGCTGAAGCAGGGCTCCGAGGGATGTTGCTTAGGGCTGAACCTGTGAAGGAACTGGGGGTGTCCCCTCTGGCGGTTCCCCCACTGATCAGGTCAAGACAAGACGGATGCAGGCTTTGCGGGGCTCTGTAACCTGGTCCTATGCGTTAAATAACCTTAAACTTCCGATCTTAGCTGTTTATCTCAGTTCAGGTGAAGCAAAGAGGCGATATAAAGGCCTTCCTAGTTTTTTTTTTTTTTTTTCTGGTTGTCGAGATTTGATGGTGGAGTATTGTATTAAAAAAAAATTATTGGTAAGTCTTTTTTTTTTAAGTGGTAATCAAAAAATAGTTTTCTGCCTTTCTACAATTAATTGGTGAATCTCTACCCAATTAATGAAGGCAAACTTCAGATTTGCATTATTGCTGCCCTTTCAGATTCCAATGGAACTTAACAACAACAACAAAAAAATCACACATTCAATGGCTCGTTTCAGCTCTACCTAAATGTCCTTAGAGCGCAAACGTTATTTTTGGCTCAGGGCATATGCTTTCAGCTATCTCCCGAAAGCTTTCCCCGCCCAGGCTGTGGAAACCCAGCTTTGCCGAGTCTATTCAGGCCCCTCCACATTTGCATGTCTATCGGGGGTCTTTCACAGCCCAGTGGCCCCAACAAGTACTTGCCAATGGCCTCATTGTTCTTCAAAACAACCCCAAATCAGGACTTGCAGCGTCCTTCTCGCCTGGCCATTGAAACACCTGTTAGTTTTCTGAGATTTTGCTTTTTCCTTAAGAGTTGTACCTTCTCTACTTGCTAAGATGGCTATTTGTGGAGAAATGCTTGAACTTCCTCCTGGAAAATTCTTTGGAAGCTACCTCCTGTTTTATACGATGTCTGATCCCCCTTAGTGCTCATTTTTACTTCATTCAAAAACGTTGGATGGCCACATGGATGGGAGAATGAAAAAGACTTGTTTCTCTCCCTCTCATGTGCTTTAGAAATTGAAAATTCCCCCCCACAAGAATCTGAAAAAGCATGGATCTGTGTATACGTGTAACTGAATCACTTTGCTGTACACTTGAAACTGACATAACATTGTAAATCAAATTACTCCAAGATCAAATAAAAATTTAAAAAATTCTCCCTGAAGTTAAAGTCTACATGAATCTAAAGCAATTATATTGTAAAACCAACATTTCAGATTAGACTATAAAACATCTCCGTGTTCAGGGAGAGGAATTAAAATCTATTGCAAATATTTAGTTCACATTTGCACAGGTCCAGGGAGCCTGCTTAGGAAAGAGCAGGCAAGATTCTGAGTAGCTATGTTTGTGCTGATNTTTCAGATTAGACTATAAAACATCTCCGTGTTCAGGGAGAGGAATTAAAATCTATTGCAAATATTTAGTTCACATTTGCACAGGTCCAGGGAGCCTGCTTAGGAAAGAGCAGGCAAGATTCTGAGTAGCTATGTTTGTGCTGATTTGCGTGGCTATGTATATGTAATATATGCTTATGTGTATAGATACATACATTACACAGATATGTTTATTATAAATATATGTATATACATTTAAACGTATATACATTCATGGTTACTTAGAGGCCTTAAAGACTTAAAAAATAATATTTTTCATTTTTATTCTTTAAAATCTGTATTTAGGGCCTGCGTAGCATTAGGTTCATCTATAAATTTATGAATTTTTGCAAACTCACATTTTGATACTCAGACCTGAAAGTAAGACAACTCACTACTTTTATTTCCATGTTATGTATGAGTTATTATTTTAATAACTACTTTATCCTTCAGCTGTTTGGAAGCAGACCAGGCTTTGTGACTTCTGGCCTTTACTGCCCTTTTCTCCTTGTTCCCAGCTTGATGGCAATTTCCCCCCAAAATTGCGATTTTTAAAATACGATCGTATAGCACTTATATTGAGTTAGAATTTTAATAACTAGCAGGTAATTAATTATAAAGTAAGTCATAAAATTTCATTAGCGTCGGCAATACTCATAGGTAAAAATAGTTTAAAACGGTTTCTCCATATTGAGTTCAGGGAAGCTGTGTGCTTTAAGATTTTGCACTGTGGCTTTTTAAGCGACTTGGCTTCACAGCCCAAGAAGCTTTAACTCACTGTTTCTTAGAAGGGTGGTCAATTTGCATTTGGGCTGTTTTCAACAGTCATTTTTGGGCTTCTGGGTAAATTGTATGTAAAATATTTATTCTATGGAGTCACCCAAGAGAAACGGTACACATTGCCATTTTTGGACATTTGTGATTACAGCCAGACCAAGCGAGATAGGATAGATAGAACCTGAGATAAAGTTCAAAACCTCAACCACCTAAGCAAACGTGGCATTAGGGCTGGAAGGTCCCCTGGTTCCCCAGCGTCTCTGAAATACATGGGTGATCAGAGGGACCGTGGCCCATGGACTCAAAGCTTGACGTGTTTCCTCTGGGCGCCCCCTTCCTTTTCCTTCTGGGTAGAAGCCTTTTTTTTTTCCCCCACAGGCTAGGTCTCGTTCCTGCATTTTCTGCACTGGGTGGTTATCACTCCGTTCAAGTACATTCATTTTTTTTTTTTCCAGGCTTGGGGGTTGGGGANGACTCTCATGAGTCTTCTTCAGCACCACAGTTCAAAAGCATCAATTCTTTGGCACTCAGCCTTCTTTATGGTCCAACTCTCACATCCGTACATGACTACTATATATTCCATTATGGTACATAACTTCTATTACCATCTTACATAAGAAATGCACTTATTATGAACACAAACTGTAGTTTCCTATCAATTGGTCTCTGAGTGAGCGTGTGTGTGTGTGTGTCATTGTTGCCAAAAGATTTTCATCAAAAGCAAAGGAATCAACATCCCTACCTTCTAACTGCTGCTCAAGCTGCTTCTGGCTAGGTAGGTATTCCAAATACTGGGCTGCTCTTATTATGGACTCGAGTTTTTTAGGACCACCTCTTCTTTTTCACACATGCTAATACACTGTCTTGCCTCTCCTAATAGCCCATGAGTCTTGAACTTGGAGCCAGAAAAGTACTGCCTTTGTAAAGCACAAAAGAACACCAGTTTGGGTGTTGTGTTTTGTTTTTTTTTTTTTAATCACACAAGGCCTGAATAGAAAGCTCTTGAGCCATTCAGAGGCCGCCTGCATTGTACGGCTGCTTCTTGACTGCTGAGAACAGGGCCCCGCTGACAGTGCGCTACCTGAAGGAGACGCCGCTCAGGAGTTGCAGGACCTGGGATTTCTGCCAGTGTCCTCGGAACACAGAGGGCTTTTTTCTTGGTTCAGCCCCGATAAGCATTTCGCAGTTTGTTGCTGGTCATGGCCTGCCAGCCAACATTTGTTTCACAATTTTATTGCCACCCTGTCTTCCCAATGTGCTGACACTTGGGGACTTTTTCTTTTCCTGTTTCGGTCCCACCTCCGTGAAATGTACAGCGAGACTCTGATTGGTCATAGTCCATGCCCAGTTAGCAATGCATCACTGTGTGAACCGAGTTCCCAGGACTCGGCCTCCCTAGGACAATGTCTCTTTCTTCCCCCAAGCTGATGGTAAATATCTGGATGGCCTCATCTATTTAAAACCAGCCAAGCAGGCATTCTATTGCGGGGAGAGGATTCTTTTGTTGTTTGTAAGTAAACAATGGGTCCGATCTTCCTTACTAAAATTAAATTCCAATCACTCTTAATACCAAAAAACAAATCTGATTGCAGTAGTGGGATGGAGGAAGAGGAAGGCAGATTTACTGGTGCTGGTTGCTGTTCCCCCCTGCTGCCTACAGTGAGATTTCTAAGTGATGATTCTGGAGAATTCTTTAATGCAGAGGAAATGACTGTGTTCCCTGCAGGTAGACAGGGCTGAGTGAACTCAAAGCCAGACAGGCATCTTTATTTGAAATCATTTCCTTTGGGATATACAGGATTGAGTTAATTGAGTTATTTAGAGTCAGCATTTCATTTTTAAATAGTATTTTTTAGTGCCTAAAAACTAAAGGGCTATGCAAAATAATTACCATATCTTCTTATTTTTGAATGATGCAGAAGTCCCCTGCTGTCAGGAGTCTCTGCATAGGAAAACCCAGACTGGAGAGCAATCAAGGGAGTGGGTGTAACCTGTTTCACAAAATCATTATAGGAGGAGTCTTCAGCAGTTCTGCTCCCATAGCTACATGACTTTTTAAAAAGCTGAATATTCGTTGAAAGGTGCTACGTATATATTTCCAACTTCTGCTTCAGCTCAGCATCAGCCCCACACTTCAGGGTGTATGGGCCCCCTGAACCTAGTAGGATACCAATATGCACAGTGATGCTTTATGACTCCAGCTGAGCCCCAGCTGACAGGCTGCTCTCATCAGCTCCCTTGGGTTGACGGCAGCCTTTATTCCTGGTTTACATTCCCATCTAATACTCGAAACATCATCGATCCAATTACCTGTGTTTCTGATTGGATACAAAGTCAGGATAACTGAGATATCACCTGGATCACAGTTTCACCTTGTTCAGAATCCAGTGATCACGTGCCTACCACGAAACTCCTGCCGCTCACTCATATGTGCTCACAACAGCATCCTACTGCCACAAGCTTTTGCTCATCACTGCAGTTTCTATTCATCTCCACCCAGATCCTTCCTGTCCTCTCCCTCTAACCATCGCAAAGCCAACTTTGCATTTGTGCAGACTTGCAGTTCTGCACCCCCCAGCTACCCAGCTTCCCTGTTTCCTGACAAGGTCAAGACCTTTTTACTTGTTCTGACTTTAGCCTCCCTGCCCTTCCCACCCCCAATCCCCTGTTCTCTCAGCCATCCTGCCAGCGAGTTGCCCTTCTTCCTTCTTCAGGCCACCCTAGTCCCCGCTCTTGACATGATGCCCGTGCTCTTCTTTGGACTCCCATCTCCTCTAACAGTGCATGTGTTTATATGATGCCGAGTGCTTTTACCCTCCTGGCTCTGTGGCCTGATTTGTTGTTGTTTAGTAGCTAAGTCATGTCCAACTCTTTGTGACCCATGGTCTGTAGCCCATCACACTCCTCTGTTCGTGGGATTTCCCAGGCAAGAATACTGGAGTAGGTTGCCATTTCCTTCTCCAGAGCGTCTTCCCAAACCCAAGTATCAAACCTGGATCTCCCGCATTGGCAGGTGGATCCTTTCCTGTTGAACCACCATGGAAGCCCTGTGGCCTGATTTACCTATAGGTAAATATAAGTAAGGCAATTCCAAGGCTAGAAAGCTGAAAAGGTGAATTTCTTCAGTTGCTCTTCATGGAGTTATATCTCTGGTTAGGTTTCAGTAATCTTCTAAACAGGCCCTTTGTTGTAAGAGTAGAAAGTCTATCTGCTCATTCAGTAACTACATGCCCAGTACAAGCTCAGCACTGGGTGTCGAGTGGTAAATGAAAAGATCATGATCTGCAGATTTAGGAGCTCATAGCCTAGTGGCCACAAAAGATGAACCCAAGCAAGTGAGTTCACTGCCCATGACTGCCCGTGGTCAGCAGTGTGAAGGGAAAGAAGGGGGTTCCATGAAAAAGATCAAGGTGATAAGGAGGGGTGTTGGGAACCCGCATAGACGGTTTGGTCGCAGAAGTCTTGAAGGAGGTAGCATTGGAACAAAGACCTGGAGGAGAAGGAGCAAGCCAGGGGAGATAGAGGGATGAGCTCTCCAGGTTGACAGAACCACAGGTAAAAACAGCGCCATGCAAGAAGGAGCTCTAGGATATGTAAGGACCCTTGAAGCCGGCTTGGCTGGAATGTGTTGAAGGAGGGAGCAGGGCTCCCAGGAGCTGAGTGTGCAGGTCTGTGGGTTCAGGAAGTCTGTATTTTGTTCCAAGTGCAATGGAAGCAGGGAAGGGGGTGATGAGAAACCTGACTCATACTCCATACCCCATCGGCAGAAAGAGGGTGGCTGCAGAGGTGGAGAGGAGGGAAGAAATCCTAACTGTGTAGAAGAATCAGCAAGGCTGGCAGAGACAGAGCCACCGGATCCCAGAGTTAGTCTCTGATGGCCTTTGCGAGGGCAGCTTTGGTGTAGTTCCAGGTAGGGGGACACATACCTCTGTGAGTGATGGAGGTTGGGATGTTTACAGGTGGGTCAGAGCTGCACTCACCCTGGTGAGGGGTGTGGCAACAAAGGTTAAGGCCTTCAAGGGAAGGACAGAGGGAGAGAAAGGTTTGTTTGTAGTAGAGAGACAGGAGTGCCTATGGGCATGTCAGTGGGTTGGGAGAGGTGAAACTTCCAGAGAAAGGGCAAAGAGATGGCAGCCTCCTTGGGGAGGGTGAAGAGAATGAATCCGGAACAGGGGCGGGCGAGTCTTGAAGCAAGTGGAGACTGGAAAGAGGGAAGCCTGAGGGTGTGTGAGGAAGGGAAGAGAGAGCCAATGGCCACCTGGCCTTGGTTTTATGCCCCCAGTAGCAAGCGGGAGGATTGAAGCTGAAGCTCTAATCTTTGGCTACCTGATGGGAAGAGCCAACTCATTGGAAAAGACCCTGATGCTGGAAAAGATTGAAGGCAGGAGAAGAAGCGGGTAACAGAGGATGAGATGGCTTGATGGCATCACCAACTCAGTGGACATGAATTTGAGCAAACTCCAGGAGATGGTGAAGGACAGGGAAGCCTGGTGTACTGCAGTTCATAGGATCACAGTCAGACACAACTTAGCGACTGAACAACAAAACAAAGGAAGTAGGGCTTCCACCTAGACAGGGGAAGAGGGTAGGAAGGGTCTGGAATCCCGACTGCCTCGCCAATCCAGAGAGGGGCAGCTTTCGAGCAAGAGAAAGGACCGGAGAGCACGGAGCAGCATTGCTAAATTTGTTTTGCAGCCGCTGCAAACAGCTATGTACAATTTTTCTCCGGCAGTATTGCTTCACTCCAGAGAAAAGCAGCTGATGTACTTTGGAAAGATTTTCAATAACAAGGGCTTTCTAAATAACTTTCAGCTTAACCAGGAAATCATTCAACCAGCACTGCCCCCCTCCCCCAAGTATTCCAGTTAGTCAAAGTTTCACTGAGACATGTCAGCATTGAAAAATGCAGAAGGCATCTAAGTAGGAACTGACTGAAAAGGCGTCAGAAATCACAGAGCAACAATGGCCAGTCTCTTTAAAGGCTAGCCGTTTCAAACCTGCCAGCTCCAACGCATAAGGGCACCACATGTTCAAAAGAGAAAAAAGAAAAGGAAGAAATCCACAGCTCAGAGTAGAAAGACTGTCCATTCGGAGTATTTCAAGACACGTGTGTTTATTTTGTGGACCAGGCATCCTGCAATGTTAACTTCAAAATTAACCACTAGCTCTGCACAGTCTGCATGAACACAGTCAGAGGCATTCAGATGGCCAAAAGGTTACTAAGTAGGTGTGACACGGGATTTATCTACAAACAGTCCTGTAAACATGTGTAGCATGCAGGTTGGAGCCCAGTTAAGGTGTACCAGGGAGCTGCTGGCAGAGGGCATGGAGAAACCCGATCCTGCACTTTGTAAATTATAAACTGTTTACACTTGTCATCTCAGTCTGGGACACTTTTTAACAATTGGCTTATGTGTGACAGAGCGTGCCGAGCCAGCGGCATCAGAGTAACCACATCCTGGGGCATTCTGAGTGACGTCCGCTGGAGCTTGGGGGAAGATCACAAGGCGCCGTGATGTGAGAGAGGTGACGACCTTTACCACCAGGCTGTGGGTGCCTTTAGGAGAGTAACGCTGTAAATGTCTTCAGGGGCAAAGCAGGGCCTTTCCACAGGCTGACTGGGCCAGGCAGGCAGGCATACCATTCTGAGGAACCCGAGTGTCTCCTGCACTAGCCTACAGGTCCCACAATTCTCCAAGCTGGAAAGGTCAGCTGGAAAAGGCAGGATTTATAATGGCAAACTATCGTCATTTGAGGACTTCTACTGGTGGTCCAGTGGTTAAAATTCTGCCTTGCAATGCAAGGGACATGAGTTCTATCCCTGGTTGGGGAACTAAGATCCCTCCTGTGGGCAGTTAAGCCCATGTACCGCAGGTAGAGAGTCCACGAGCTGCAACCAAAGCTCCCACATAACACAAAGATCCGACACAGCCTAATTAATTATTTTTTTAAGAAAAGGAGACACAGAGGTGGACTGGTCAGCGGGATCTCAACAGCCTAGGGACCAGGGACCTAGAGACACCTCCTAGTGCTCAGGGGGGGAAAACGTCATTGAGTCATGTCTATCTGACCCACAAAATTGTAGGAAGAATTGTTTTTTAAAAACTTTGTCCCCCAGTTTTCTCCACTCTAGACCCTTCCATTTCTGACCCCCCAGTCTCCAGTACAATGCCCTGCACCTAAACTAATAGGCACTTATTAAATGTATAGCAAATTTAAGATTCAGGAAATGACTATGATCAGAGGGCAGCATATGTAGTAGTTAAGAGGAAGCTTTGGAGTCAGCTTGCCCAGGGTTCAAATCTACTGTGTGACCCTGGGAAGTCTCCTGGCCTGTAAAATGGGGATAATAATAGCATGTGCCTGTGAGGATTAAATGAATCATTACACACAAAGAGTGCTGAGCCTGGTGCATGGTAAACACAATAAAATGTTATTATTTTGCAAAATGAAATTCCTCTTGGTCAGAGGGAACCCTTCTGAAATATACCACCTATAATAAAGGTAAACATATTTTTACATGTTTGGTCACTGATTAAGAAAGATTCCATAGCTTCTACATTTTCATTATCCTGTTCCTAAAGGTAAAATTCTCAGATTAATATTAGATTTTTACTCTTCAGAAGGCCAAAGGGTTTAAATAAAGTTATATACAGTTTTATCTTTTAAAAAATTTAGTATGAGCCTTAAGCTTCTAAAATAATTTTTCCTCTAAAAAACAAAAACTTACCAGATTCTCTTTGGAAACAGATTCACATCTAGATTGCCAAATTTCACTCTTAATGCGGTATGGAACAGCTGAGTTGTAAATTTTAACCTCCCAGAACACACACACTTGTGATGGGAACATGGGAAAAGACGTTTATCTTTTCAGCTGCATGAAAATGAAACCCACAATACTTGAGTGAACTAAACGAAAAGTATATATTAAAAATTAAGACCACGTGTAACAGAGAGTGTCTATATAACTACAACATTGAAATTCGGATAGTTAGGCTATTATAATGTCCTTTACCAATTGCTGGTAAAGTAGTGCCTTTAATATTAGAGTGAAAGCAATGAAAATTTTCATTCTGAGGTATTCAGGATTTACATTTAGCTCAAATGGATGTGCAGCCATATTGAATCAGAAGCACCTTGGGATTAGGAAAACAAAAGCACTGAAAGAAAAGGGGGAAATGCTGATTTTAAATGCTCACTTAATCCCTAGTTTTAGGCCATACAACAGCTCTCTCGTGGATGTCTCTCCAGATACCAAAATAACGGGTTGAAATATAAAGTAGTCCATGAATCACTATTCACACTACCTAGGTTCTTTGTTCACACTCGCCAGATTATTTTTCAGTTTTGTTGATGTTTTATTTTAATGCCTGCAGTTAATAACCACCCTTAGAGACTGTCTGTGTGTCCACCTAGTATGTGGCAGAGCTTGGATTATTACGATGAAGGCAGTTTTACAATCAGAATCCATTAGTTAATTTAACACAGAGCAAAACTCATTTGTCTCCTTCAGTGCAATTCATACTCAGAGTGACACAGGGTCAGGCCTTATCTGGTGGAGGGGGACAGTGAAATTAAAGTCCGTGGGTCCCGGTCATTCACAGCGGTGGGATAGATGATTATCAGGATGGATATAATTGTACAGCCACAGCAGTCCCTACAATACACTGGCTATCTGCCCAGCACAAAGGTTTAGATCCTTAATTTGTTGCCAGCCAGAACATCTATGAAGGAGCTATGTATTTTCGTGCACCATCAGTCATGACTTAGATAGGCTGCTGCTGCTGTGTGCATTTTGGAAGCTTGGCAGCTGTCAAACTCCTGCCTAGTTATTGGCCAGAAGGACAGGACGCAGGGCTGTGGAAAGGCTTTTAGTGGCGGAAGTGCACCTCTGCCCGGGTCCTGTCTCAGGCTCATTAGCTGAGTGGATATTTGAGCCTTTTTTCAAAGGTGTACTTCGATACAGAGTCATCTGTTTCATTAAGTTAATTTACTTGAGCAGGCTTTCCTGATAATCAGCTCAATGATAATACAGCTTCTGCGGTATTCACTCAGTTCTAAAGACAAATGAGGATGGGATGAGGTGAAAGGACTGATGTGCAGGGTACTGGGGTCTGCATACATGCACTTGCCTTTCGTGGGATATTTCCAGAAATTCATATCGTGTCCCTAAGCAAGCAAGAACCGTGGCAGGAAGTTTACCACGGATTGGTATTCGCTTTTGATTTCAAAGGATGAAGTTGGAAAATGAGAACAAGAGCATGTGCTATGTTAATCGCGTAAGAATAGTATCCAATTGTTAAGAAAGGAAATGAAGAAAGGAAAGGGAAGCAGTAAAAAAAAGGAGGGGGGGCTATGCTTTTGTTGATTAGGTGTTTAACCTCCAGTGATCCTGGAGAGAGTAAATTGTTTTACAGCTAAATTCACTTAAATGATATGGCCTAAAGGAAATGATATCTCCAACTTATGTCCTGTAAGAAGCTGTTAATTAAAAATCCACATTTCCCTCCCCCTCCCTTTGTTGGTTCTCTAAGTTGTTCATTTTTAATAAGCTTTTGCTTTGTGGTATTTAGACTTGAGTGTTATTATATTAATGACACTTGAGTTGGATTTCAGCCTGTTAGACAGATTAGTTGAGAGCTGTTTGGATGTTAAAATTTAATCTTATCTAAGGTTTTGTGGTCTCAGGGTTGACTTTTAACTGAAAGTGCTCACCAACTTTCACACCCTGCAGTTAACAGACCATCTAAGACTAATCATTAGACTTCATTAGAACCATAACTGGTTGACAAGAACAGATGAAACAGTCCATGTTCGCTACCCCTTTCTCCTAGCACGGAGCAAAAACGTCGGCTCTCAGGAGAAAGATGGAGAAGAATTCTTTCTCCGACCTCATTTATACTTTCATCTTTCCCTGGCCTGCTGATTATAAAAGATCACTTTCTGACAGTGCTTTGCTGAGAAACATTTTTCCCTCCATATAGAAAAAAATAAATTAAAAAAACCTTATATTTCCATGCTTTGGATCATTATAAACAGTTTATTTTTATTGAGCAAGTCCCAAATCCATTTGTTTAATCTGGCAATAATCATCTTTTGGCCATGATCAATCTTCTTGAGCCAACATATTGGAAGATCCAACTCCACCCATTTCTAGGGCAGAAATGGTCAACTGCTTTGTTCTGATGACAAAATGTTGAAAGCCAAGTATGACTGTGAAGAATTAACCTCTGTTTGAATGATATTTTTCTGGTAGGAGCTTGAAGCAACAATTGAAACTTCATAGTCAGGAGTAGATAAAATAAATATCGTTTCACACCCAGGGGAATCTGGGCCAGCTACCTCTTTCCCAGTTCTTATTTCATTGTCCATGTAATTGAATAAAATATATACTCTAATGTAATATTAAGATCACAGATTTAATAATACAGAACTTGGGGAATGCAAAATTTACTTTTCTGAAGATAACAATTTCTTCCACGTGCTGGGCATTACATGCACTTAAGCTGTGCCTTCAGCAGTGTAATTAGGTCAGGGATTTCGTATACTATGGAGGTGTTCCTGTCATTATGTGAATACCAGTGTCTTACATTTCATGTATATTTCAAGAGCCTGTATTTGCAAATAGAAAGGCCAAGCCTGTGTTAGTCTGCTGCTGTGTGTTACCAGGGCATGCATACATAACAGGGCTTCTGAGACCAGTCTGCATGCAAGTCTTTAAAAAAGGAGGTTGGGTTCAGTCCATAGTAACTGCTTCACAGCTCCAATCCATTATGAAGTGAAATAAGCAGGTAAATCAAAGCCTTTCTGGAAAAACTCAAATGTGTGGCATTTTCCTTATAGTACATTTCTATTTGGACTTTACCTTGCAGTTTGTGTTATTGATGTATGTCTCCCCCATAAATTGGAAATCCTCTGGGGACAGAGATTGTGTATTTGATTATTCATTCATTGACGCATTTATCTATCTACCAAACCTTTGTTATTTTGTTAGCCCTTGCCTGCTGGGTTCACTGTCCAGTGGTGTGGGCAGAGCAGTAAACAAATATGCCAGTTTGACTGTTATGATAGAACTCTTTCAAGTGGAAGAAAGAAGAGAGACATTAGTGATTAACTGTCAGTGGGGATCAGGAAAGACCTCAAAAAGGAGGTGATGTTTGAAGAGTGTCTTAGAAAGGGAGGAATTCCAAAGGCAGAAAAAAGAATGGGATGGAGAAGTAGGCTGGGTTGAGGGGATGGCAATGAAGAAAATATTGGGGGAAAAAATTCCCCTTCCCTCATAGATCAGTTGGTAAAGAATCTGCCTGCAATGCAGGAGACCTCGGTTTAATTCCTGGGTTGGGAAAATCCACTGCAAAGGGGGAAGGCTACCTACTCCAGTATTCTGGCCTGGAGAATTCCATGGACTATACAGTCCATGGGGTCTCAAAGATTCGGACATGACTGAGCAACTTTCACTTCAGTAGAGGGGAGAGCAGTGCAAGACAGATACACAGGATGGATAGATGAGGAGAAAAGAAGGCAAAGAAAAACCAGTAATGGCCAAGTCAATTAACTGAATTGTGAGAGATTCTCATCCTATTGTTAGGAGCCGCTCAGTAAAACCCTGGTGTATATTCTTAATCCTGGGCACAGGTAGGAAAGCTAAGGTACTAGGGCAGGGCCCTCACCAAGGAATACTAGGTGAGAAGATTCCAGAAAGAAATCTTAAAAACTTTTTAAAATCATTTTGGCCATGCTGTGCATGTCAAGATCTTAGCTCCCTGGTCAGGGACCAAGCCTGCACTAATAATTAACTGCAGTGCAAGCACATAGTCTTAACCACTGGACTGCCAGGGAAGTCCCCTTCAGAAAGGTTCTTAGGTCTGCTTCCTTCTCAAGTTCTTAGACATCAGCCAGCCCTCATCAGTATACTAGCCACAGTACCCTGCTCATCAATATAGACAATAAATACTCAAGGTATTGTCTATTACAAAAGGGTTTTTTCCTTTGAGGTGTTTGTAAAGTAGCTGGAAAGAGGGTTGTGAGCCTAGCAGATAATGACTAACACCAATGACCATAGGCTCTCCCTCCTTTTCATAATGTCATGGCCCCATGCATCCACCCTCCCCTGAAGAAGCCATTAACCCGCCATGACAGTTCGGTTAAGCACCAGACTGCATTTGCCGTCTTCTCAGAATGGCAGTGATGCATAAGTGAATCAAGATGTGGGTGACTCCAAGGCAAGACACAGAAGGTTATATGCGGTTGGGAAGTTTGCGGAGAAGAGACAAAATAGGACCTACAGTGAGGAAGTATTTTTAGGAAACGAGTGATGTATAAGTACAGTATACAAAATTCAAAATGCTGAAACGTGAAGATAGAGTTTCCATATGCCAACCCCATGCACAAAGGGGACTGGAGAAGAAAATGGAGGCATATATTAAACACCTCTTCAGGGGCCAAGGGCTTTTAGTCCTAATAATAACCAGATGAAGAGAAAGTATTACTATCTACTTTACAGGAAGCTTACAAATATTAAATCGCCCACCCAAGGCCACAGAGCCATGAACAGAAGGAATCAGCTGGAAGCCCACTAGAATTACCTGAAAGTAGAGGAATCCTCAGTGCCTAGGACATGCCTGGCACACAGTAGGTGCTCAGTAAATCTTTTCTGAAACAGCCCAGACTTCTAAGCCTTTGTTTATGGCGTGGGCATGGTTGAGTCAGTCACAGAGACAAACATAAATTCTCCTGGGAAAAAGAACTGCGTATCAAGGGTTAGGGTTAGGCAAGGGGGCAGACATTCAATGGGAATAAATAACAAAGTAACAGCAGTAAAAACTAACATGATTAGGAAGATGAGGAGTGAAAGCGAGAGTACTGTCTAGATTGTTACCCAAAATACTTTTTTCTTATACTAGTATAAAAATGTTGTCATTGCAACAATAGCCAAGACAAAGCATAGAACATCTGACCCCTAAAGCACAGCTTCTAATTCAGTGTGTGTGTGTGTCTGTGTGTGTCTTTATGTGAGTACAAGCAGTCATACACACATTCTATTGAGGTTAGAAGCCTGTGAAAATAAGCAGACACACTGAAAGCTGTCTTTAACCCTAGCTGTAGCATTTGCTAGTGGAAACTGTAATAAGTGTTGTGTTTTTGGTGGTGGCCATGATTTTTGTTCGAAGTTCTGACAGTTGCCCTCTTGATATTTATGTGTTTCTTGTTAGGGAGCCCAAGATGCACAACTGTGAGCTTGTAATGAGGGAAAGAAGACAATACAAATAACATGAAAAGGGGAGATGAATTGCTTATCGCCAGAGAGACAAATCACATATTCTATGCTGCTTTAATTGGAAAACAGTTCTTTTCAGGGGGTTACTTTCTCTTCAGCTGAGATAATTAAGTCTGGGCTGACACTGGTGACCAGCTCCTGATGATATATAGTCACTTACTAACAATGCAGCAATCAGTAATCAAAATTTATATTTCGCAGGTTACCAGGGCACTGTCGAAAAGAAAAGCCGTCCTGATAAGGCTGCGAGATAGGGTTCTAATCCAGTGTTCACGTGGCCTCTACTCCGTAGCATCTGGGTGGGTTAATTAGATCTGCTTTATTTCAACTCTTGTCATAGAAGAGAACGTACCTATTGTCTGTGTTTACATTAGAAATACTTTGCAAGCCCCGTGCTAGAAAAGAAGTTTCTGCAGGGCTCCCTGTAATTTTGAATGGATTAAATTATATTTTGCTAGTGGTTTGGCATGAGGGTGGGTGGGCACGAAATACGCTTGGATATTTGAAAAGCCACTCCATGTGGCTGGCACAAATACAAGTTCTCTGAATCATGATTAATTATCCCTGGCTGAAGCTGAAGGCATTGCAATGAAAGGGATTCAGATTGTAATTTGGAAGCCATTTGTGTTTATATCAGCAATTCTCAAACTTGTCTGCTCACTTGAGTCACCTGGGGATCTACTAAAATTTTCGAAGTCCAGGTCACACCCCCAGGTCAACTCAGTCACAATCTCTGAGTGTAAGACACAGGCATCCTTAATGTTTAAAGCTTTCCAGGCGACTCCAGTGTATAGGCAAGTGTGGAAAGCACTGTTTTATGCCTACAGTGTGGTCTATTTTCACATTTAGCTGTGGATAGAGCTTCCCAGGTGGCTCAGTGGTAAAGAATCTGCCTGCCAATGCAGGAGACAGGAGAAGCGGGTTTGATTACTGGGTTGGAAATAGCCCCTGGAGGAGGAAATGCCAACCCACTCCAGTATTCTTGCCTGGGGAATTCCATGGGCAGAGGAGCCTGATGGACTACAGTCCACGGACTTGCAAAGAGTTAGACAACCTAGATAGCATATTCAAAAGCAGAGACATTACTTTGCCGACTAAGGTCTGTATAGTCAAGGCTATGGTTGCTCCTGTGGTCATGTATGGATGTGAGAGTTGGACTGTGAAGAAAGCTGAGTGCCAAAGAATTTTGATGCTTTTGAACTGTGGTGTTGGAGAAGATTCTTGAGAGTCCCTGGGATTTCTTTGGAAGGAATGACGCTAAAGCTGAAACTCCAGTACTTTGGCCACCTGATGGGAAGAGTTGACTCATTGGAAAAGACTCTGATGCTGGGAGGGACTGGGGGCAGGAGGAGAAGGGGACAACAGAGGATGAGATGGCTGGATGGCATCACTGACTCTATGGACGTGAATCTGAGTGAACTCCGGGAGTTGATGATGGACAGGGAGGCCTGGCGTGCTGCGATTCATGGGGTCACAAATAGTCACGACTGAGCGACTGAACTGAACTGAACTGAGCATGCAATCATTCANGCATCACTGACTCTATGGACGTGAATCTGAGTGAACTCCGGGAGTTGATGATGGACAGGGAGGCCTGGCGTGCTGCGATTCATGGGGTCACAAATAGTCACGACTGAGCGACTGAACTGAACTGAACTGAGCATGCATGCACAGGGCGGCAGGTACTGGTGGGAGTGTGGAAAAGAGAACATTCATGTTCCAGTAGGCAGCCCTTGCCTCCAAGGTTCAAGTTGGAGTTGAAATTCAAATCAGAAACTACTGTTTCCCACTGAGAGACCTAGAGCCCCAAGAAGAGCAGTATGTGACCCACCTGGCAAGAGAAGCAACTCAGTGATTGAAATGGACTTTCAGGAGAATGGAAACCAAGGAAGGAAGCAATCAGCCTTTGCCCCCATCTCAGCATCTTTGCCCCCTACTCAGTGTTTGCTGAGTAAACAAGTGGGAAGAGGAGCAAGGAGGAGGCTGTCCCTCATAGCTGCCCTCCTGCAGAGGGATGCTGGGGGAGGGGGAGGGACACTTCTCACCCAGCATATCCCGTGGGTACAGTGGGTACCTTGCCACTCATCCCCCACCACTCTTCTCATGAAGTTTCAATCTTTCTCTAGTCAGTGACCCCTCTTCTCTGGGAGAAGGCATTTTGGGAAAGTCTCTGCTGATCGTTCACAGGAGAGAACACTCATTCCACTTGTAAAACACTGGGCATCCTCTGGAGATGCTTTGGAAGCAGCCTTTGCCATGGGATGTGAACGCCAAGAAAGGGCAATCATGCCAGAGAACATGCGGCCAGGACCAGCCAGAAGTGAACAAGCAAAACATCAGCTCCCATACACAGCCCTGTAATCTTGCTTACAGAAAATAAAATTTTAAATATGAAGGGCATTTGCTTTGAGTTCGTCTGATGCTTGGTATTCGACTTCGTCACGTCCTGCCTTTCCGACTTGGTTACATTTTTATTTGAAAGTTAATAAATTAGGCAGCCATTCATATGGCACACAGGGGGTGGTTGTGGTGTTATGTAAACGACCAGCCGCCGTATATATTCATCTGTGTCACAGATGGAGTTACGACCGCTGACCCTACAGTGCCTGTAAACATACCTCACCCTCCTCCTGTATTCCAGAACATTACCACTGGCTGAACATGCTGTGAGGGGACGGGATCCTGGGAAAACTGTGGGAATTGGCAGGTAGCAGCAGGCCTGTGTTCCAGGTTTGCCTTTGGAGACACAGATTTTAAAAAAATACCTAGTTTTGTTTTGTTCCAAAAATGAAACACATACATAAGGGGAAAAATTGAAAAAAACAAACAAACAAAAAAACATAAAAGGACACAGCATAAAAAGTGAGTTTTTCCCCACATCTGACCCCCAGTCCTTCCCCATCTCAGAGACAACCACTGTAGTTGCATATGTAACCAAGCTGAAATCTTCACCACAGTTTTAAAAAATTAGACAGTCTGACTTGTGTTTCAGTTTTCACTTAAAATTTTGCCCTTTTTACAAACACTACAGAACACAATGCACTGATATATAAAAATAGTCAAAGCCACTTGGGATCAATATCAACAAATATTTAACAAGTGCGTTCAGTGTACAAAACATTGCCTAAGCAAGCCATTTCGAATGAGGATTTCACACATATATATTTCCTAGTTTTCTGGTGGATAATCAACTAATCTACTTTAATGTCTTTGTACTCAACCCTTTTCTCAGAAATCAAGATCAACCCTGCCTTGCCCCCCACCTCTACCCTCTCGTTTATCTTCTCATCCTTTCACACGTTCCTTGACTGGAGATCTGTTTTAAGGCCAGACATCTGAGTGGGTGGTTCATTCATGACCAGAGTACTATCTCTCATACCTTCTCCAGATGGACTGGCTCAAGGATCTAATATTCCCCAGAGAAATAAAACTTGTCCAAGTTGAAGAAAAAGAGGTGCTGCAGTTTTGTGCTCAAAGACACATACGTGTTGGAGGATGGGAGATGGCCCAGGACAGAGCTGATGTCCCCATCCACCTCTCGTCTGCAGAGGGCGAAACACCCCCCGACTCTGTACCCCACCGGAGCACTCTGGGCTGACTGAGGATGGGAGACCCCCAGTCCCCTCTGACTCCAGCCAGCAGCATCTGTATGTCTTCTCGCCAGCTGGCTGGCCCAGCTGCTGTGTTGTCAGGAGAAAGTTATGACTCACTGGTAAGGGATTTGAGACAAGAGTGGAGTTAAATCATCTCTAGGGGTCTGTGTGTCATTGGCAATTGAGCCTTAGTAACAAGCCAGTGGATGACATGCATCCCTAGGAAGGCCACACACCAGAGCTTAACTGTATCCCACACTTTAGGATTTTCTGTGAGCCTTACAGAGATGGAAGAGGCTGGGCAGTATGCACATGGAATATTCCCAGCCCAGAAGGTTTGTAGTCATTAGGTTGTGACCGTCTCTCTCCTTGCATATACATTTCGGCTACTAACCCGTAGCCTCTACAAGCTGCTCAAACTGGGATCCTGAATGAATGAAGCCTGGTCAAAGCCCAACGGCATCCTCTTTGATCCTTTGATTGCAGGCACATTATTTCATCTTAAGAGCTTGAGTCAACAGGAGGATTGTGCTGGACCACCTGTGATTTCCTGCTGTAAGCAGCGCGTCCTCAGTATGTGGGAGGAAGGACTTATCAGAGGATCCGAGAATCATCAACAACCAGCCTCTCTGCTGGGACCTTCGATATTGTCTAGTCTAGCCCCACATCTGATGTCTCACTCCATGCACAATATTTTTTCCATCCCAGCCTTCCTCTGGCCTTCTGGTCCCTTAGGGGAGCCAGTCCATGCTTGTGTTAGTAGGACTACTAGAAGGTTCCTCCTTATTTTCAGCAGAAGTTATCTCCTCATAATTTCTGTCCACTGATCTTAGTTCTACCCTCGCAACTGTCTCCTAGTTTTCCCTTCAGATATCTGGAAATACCTCTCCTTGCCCCTTGCATCTTTGTTTTTAACACTGTTCTGTCAGAAACTGTTCTGACCTCTTTCTTGGATTAACATTATTCAATGAATAATTGGGAATTCACTGTTCCCGGATGTGGAGATACCGTGATTAACAAAAAACAAACTTGCCCATACAAAGCTTACATTCTCATGGAGGGAAGGGACAGACAGAAACAAATAAGAATATAAATGTAGGAACATCAATGAGGGACAAATCCATTACAGAGATTTAGAACAAAGGGATAGAAGAAAAGGCACTGGGCTGTTTTCAGGGTCGGGGAAAGCCTGTTGAAGGATATGGCATTTCAACTGAGTTCTGAAGGACAGAAGTGAACCAGCTACGTAAAGACTGGGACAGGGGAAGATTATTCTAGGAGCTGCTGCTGCTGCTAAGTCGCTTCAGTCGTGTCTGACTCTGTGCGACCCCACAGATGGCAGCCCACCAGGCTCCCCCGTCCCTGGGATTCTCCAGGCAAGAACACTGGAGATTCGAGGAGCAGGGAACGGCAAATTTAGAAGCAGGAGTGAGAGCTGTGCATTTGAGGAAATCCAGACTGAAAGGTTAGAGCAAAGTGGGCCATGGTGGGATGGAACAAGACTGGGTCTGGGAGATGGGTGACGCCTTTTGCACCCAAGATAGAGGGTTTCAGCTCTGTTGTAAATGCAGTAAGGAACTACTAGAGTTTTATGCAGTGGACGACACGATCTGATCCATGTTTTTAAAAGACCATGTGTTGCTGTATGGAGAGTGAAAGGATGGAGAACCAAGCAGAAGCAGGGAGGTTAATTAGGAAGCTACTGCAGTAGTCTAGGCAGGAGCTGACAGGGGGTTAGATGATCATAGGTTGTACACAGAGAAGAGGACAGATTCGACAGGTGTTTTGGTTGTAGAATCAACCTCGTTGTTGTTTAGTCACCAAGTCATGTCTGACTCTTTTGAGACGCCAGCCTGCCAGGCTCCTCTGTCCATGGGACTTCCCTGGCAAGAACACTGGAGTGAGTTGCTATTTCCTTCTCCAGGGGGTCTTCCCAACCCTGAGCCAGGGATTGAACCCTTGGCTCCTGCATTGGCAGGTAGATTCTTCACCACTGAGCCACCAGGGAACCTGGATGTTACCTCTCAGTGCTGTGAACCCTCATCATCTCCTTTTACATTTACATGCTTTCTACTTTGCTGCAGCTGCCCATGTATCTTCTGTAGTAGTCGTGGGGTTCCTCAAGGGCAGAACCCGCAACTGACCTATGGCCGGGGTCTCCCCTGCCACCCCCGCACCGTGCCTTGGTTGCTGGTATCAGACTCCTGAGGGAATGAAGGGATGAGTGAGTGAGTCAAGGTGCAACCACCATCAAAGGCAGTTTCTTATTTTACCTTCAGTGCCTACACGATTGTATGATTCTTTCCTCGTGTCTCATGTTCTTACTGGTAAGCCCCCAAACATTAAAGAAATAATCCATGATGTACAAAAGCTATGCTCCTTTGAAGTAAAATTATTTGCAAAACGCAGGAAAATGACGAATCACAACCCTCAACCTTCAAATACACCTTCTATATGAGTAGAGGGGGAGGCATCTGAATGCCCCTCACTTTCCAGATGAGGCAGCAATGCCCGGGGGGCAGGGATCATCTTGCCCTCCTGCTCTGGAGCACCTTGCTCCCTCCTCACTAAAGATTCCAGAGGCGATTCGGCCTTTCCTATCTCAGTGCTGCTGGAAAGGACCGATTATTAAATCAGTTAATGCGAGGAGCATACTGCCTGCTCTCACCTAACACTCGGAAGGACTTTTCTGTTTCTGCTCTTCAGAGAGATGACAATTGTGTTAACTGAGCAGGAAGACTATTGCTATTCGGGTAGGAAATCACTCTGCTTTAGACTTCACTTTAGTTATTTAGAGTGAACCGGTGGACTCTCCCTTTCAAGAAGTTCATGCATTATGCCCTCTCCTTGTGTTCCATGGCGGTATTTCTTTCCATCTCACTGCTCAGACCTTAAGAGTCCTCACCAGGGAAAGCCTGGGTGACCCAGAGGCCCTCTGTGCTTTCCAGTAACCAGGCAATGAGGAGCTTTCAGAACCATCTGTGTATTTCCTTCGCCTCCTCCACTTCCTCCCTTGAAAGGTGAGCCCGCACGTGCAGGGTTCCTGGGTGACCAGCTGCCCCGGCACGCCTGCTGGGCTCAGCCCAGGTCATACATTTGCTTTCTCTCTGATTTATCACATCCCTTTCATCTAACTCTCAGCACTTTAATTTGGTTTCTGCCTGTCACCCTCAAGCTTATTGAATAATTTCACTTTTCCTCCTGATTCTGGTCTCTCTCACAGAGATGGTAATTATACCGATTTGTCTGCTGGGCTATTAATTACGGGAATTGTGGCTTATTTATTTATTTTTAGACTCAGAGGCTAATTGCTGATGGCCATGTGCTGTTTTCCACCCCCAGATAATTTGGACTGCAGTGATTAACCTGGTGTCCAGGTTACCTGCTATTAACCATCTGCCTCCATTTTATCCCAGAGTTAGAACTGATTACCCTTGTGCCCAATGCCCAGGATCCCTTCCTTGAGGAAGAAGGGAGAGAACAGTGTGTAGAAGGGCCCCTCAGACACGAGGGCAGGAGAGAATGACTTCCTCCTCTGCCACCCCACCCACTGCCCAAGATAAGAGTTGTCCTCCCAAATTATTTTTGAAATTCAGCATCTTCATTGTATTCATTAATCCTGCAACCTAGTTGTATTCTCCATGAAAAAAGAATCGCAAGTAACACAGGTTCAATCCCCCGGGTTGGGAAGACCCCCTGGAGGAGGGCATGGCAACCCACTCCAGTATTCTTGCCTGGAGAATCCCATGGACAGAGGAGCCCCGTGGGCTACAGTCCATGGGTTGCAAAAGAGTCGGACACGACTGAGTGACTTAGCATGCATGCACACTTAAGAAAGCAGAGGGCAGGCCCTGCCAGCCCATGGTTCCCACTGATTACAGGGACTAGAGAAAGCCATTACCACCGTCATTCCTGGGGAAGAGAAAAATTACAGGCTGCAGACAATCCTTTGGAGAAACCACCACCAAATGCACAAAAAAAGCCTTTGTGGTCTTTCCATTTGGGCTTCCCTCATAGCTCAGTTGGTAAAGGATCCACCTGCAATGCAGGAGACCCCAGTTCAATTCCTGGGTCAGGAAGATCTGCTGGAGAAGGGATAGGCTACCTACTCCAGTATTCTTGGGCTTCCCTGGTGGCTCAGCTGGTAAAGAATCTGCCTGCCATGGGGAAGACCTGGGTTCAATCCCTGGGTTGGGGAGATCCCCTGGAGAAGGAAAAGGCTACCCACTCCAGTATTCTGGCCTGGAGAATTCCATGGACTATACAGTCCATGGGATCCCAAAGAGTCGGACATGACTGAGCGTTTAACTCAGAGAGGAAGGAGTATGGCACTGCCTCAGGTTGACTGTTCAGTGGGAGAAACGTCCTCACCAGGTGAGCCTGTCACCTTCTGCTGCTGCTGGATGTCACCATTCGCTCACGAGAGCCTTGGAGCCCATCTCTGCCAAGATCAGCCCTGCTCTGTAAGCATCACTCATCTGCGCAAGCCTGCCCAGCCCCTGGTATGGCTGGGAGCCTGGAAGCCTGTCGTGATGAGCACAGAACAGAGGAAACTGAGACTAGACGACTCCGTCAGCAGTTCCTAATCTCTGAATTATTCTTGCAAGCAAAGTATAACAAGATATACAGTTTTTTCAAAAAATGAAACCAGATTGCATTTTTTTAATTCTGTGAGAATCTCACAGTACACCTAGGGATAATTAGAGAGCTCCATGCGTGGTTACGTGTGTGCTCAGTTGCTCAATCATGTCTGACCCTTTCCCCCATGGACTGTAGCCCACCAGGCTTCTCTGTCCATTGGATTCTCCAGGCAAGAATACTGGCCTGGGTTGCCATTTCCCTCTCCAGGGGATCTTAATGACCCAGGAATCAAATCCTCATCTACTGCATTGGCAGGTGGATTCTGCTCTAAAAGATCTCTTTCCCCCCACCCCCCCTTTTTTTTCTTGTTTTTAAATCCCTTTGAGACAGAGGAATATAATTCTATAGTCTCTTTATCAAAACCTTTGAAACAGGTGTGTGTCAGAAAATTTAAAAATTTTCAGATTTCAGAAAGGTAACTTGGGACATATCTCCCAGTGCAGGCAAGATCTAGTAATCAGCTTATTAGTGTTTTTGCAGTGAAATGTATAAATATTCATCCTAAGAGAGATAAAGTGTCAAGCCACTGGAGGTCAAGTTTTGTCACCAAATGAATAGAAAAGAAAAAAGAAAAAAAGTCTNATCTCTTAGCTAGCCAGACTCGCTGGTTCCTTGGCCACAGCCAGCACTGTGAGATGGATCACAACCCATTTTGCAGAAGAGGAAAACTGAAGTGCAGAGAGCTCTTGGCATCACCCACCAAGGGGTAGAGAAGGGATCTAAAGCTGGGACTTCTGCTGCCATCGCTCCGTGACGGGGCTGCTTCCCTGTCCTCTTGCTGCTACTCCCAATTCACACCAGGTGCCAAGCCAAAGCCAAGCCTTCTGCCTGGGCCCTGGAAAGCCCCTTTGGCTGGGAGATTTTCTCCAGCAAAGGGTCACACATTCTCAGCACCCAGGCCCAAAGCCATCAGGGTGGACCACAGACCTCAGGGGACCGATACACCCTCTTCCCCTCGTCTGTGCTGGGTGAGCAAAACGGGGCCTGGTTGCCTCTGGGCTCACACGGGCAGTGGGAAACCACCCCAGTATTCATGCCTCGAGAACCCCACAAACACTATCTTCAAAGCAGCAGCTCCTAATACTTGGTGAGGCGTGGTGAGGAGGGGCGGTCACTGGTCAGGTCGGGGGAGGATGAAGGAAAGGGTGCCTTAGAGGGCTGACGGCTCCCAGCCTGGGGTTTGGTAGCTGGGCATGAACCACAAAGTCTACTTGGCGGCCCTCTGATAGAAGCTGGGGTCAAGGTCAGGCTTGGAGGCTGTGAGGTAGACAAGGCCAGGGTTACAGACTCCCTCACTAGAAGGGAGGAGTTGAGGGGTCAGAGGTGAGGAGTCCCCCATCTCAAGCAGATGTCAGAAGAGACCCCCACTAACTCTGACTGCAATTCCAAGGCAGCTGGGGCGCAGAGGCCCTGGGGGCCCTGAGATTTTCCTCTGAGCACCGCCCTCCCCAGATAAGCTAACTGGGGTCCTGGTTCCACAATGAACTGACTCAGTGGGCCCGACAGATACTCATTGCAGGTTCCCACCATCTCCAGTGCCTGCACTGGAAATAGAGACATTCGATGCCCTTCTGCGACTTTTATCCAAACTATGTAAAGAACTCTTACAGGGACTTCCCCTGTGGTCCAGTGGTTAAGGCTTTCAATGCAGGGGTCACAGGTTTGATTCCTGGTTGAGGAACTAATATCCCACATATCAAACAGTCAAAAACCAAAAAGACAAATAAAAAATAAACAAGGACTCTTAGAAATCAATGAGAAGAAAACAAATAATCTAATTAAAAGTGAGCAATACTTGTGAATGGATATTTCTCCAAAAACAGGCCAATGAGACCATGAGAAGATGCTCGGNAAATGTCTGACATTTGCAGGCTTTTTCCTCCGTTTGGAGACCCCTGGCCTTCCTGCCTGTTACCCTCTCAATAGTGAGGCAAAGAGGCCACCCCACATCCCAGACAATGTACCTGGTGTCACATGTCCAGTTGCCAGGGTGATGCCCCCATCCCAGATCCTGTACCTGTGGTCAAATGTCGTCAGTCTCCAGGATGACCACCTCCCACACCCTGTACCTGGGTAACATGTCTGCAGTCTCCAGGGTGAACCCACCCTCCAGACCCTGTACTTGTGGTTACACATCCACAGTCTCAACAGTGATATCCATCCCCAGAACCATTACCTGGAGTCACAACCCATAGTCTCCAGGGTGATCCCAATGCCAGACACTGTACCTTGGAGCATACATCCAGAGTTTCCAGGATGATCCCTCCTCCCCAGACCATGTAACTGGGATCACACGTCTACAGTCTCCAGTGTGACCCCACCCTCCAGACCCGGTACCTGGAGTCACATGTTCACATAATGACCACCTTCCCCAGACCCTGGACGTGTGTCCACACATCCACAATCTCCAGGGTGAAACCACCTCCACAACCCTGTACCTGGGGTCAGAGGTCCACAGTCTCCAGGGTGACCCCAACTCCCAGATCCCGCACCTGGGTCACATTTCCACAGTTGTCAGCGTGACCTCACCTCACAAACGCTGTACCTGCAGTCACATGTCCACAGTCTCTAGGATATACCCCTCCCAGACACTGTTCTTGGGGTCTCATGTTCACAGTCTCCAGGGTGACACCCCTCACAGACCCTGAAACTAGGGTCACATATCCACAGTCTTCAGGGTGATCCCACCTCCCAGACCCTTCACCTGGGGTCACATGTCTGCAGACTCCAGAGTGACACACCCTTCCAGATCCTGAATCTGGGGTCATATTCACAATCTCAAGGGTGATACCACCCAAGACCCTGTATCTGGGGTCACATATCCCTTGTCTACAGGGTGACACCCTCCCAAGAGGTACCTGAGGTCACATGTTTCCCAGGTGCTCTACCTGCTGTCACAAAGTCCATCATCTCCAGGATGACCCCTCTTCCAGACCTTATACCTGAGGTTTCACCTTCAAAGTCTCCACGGTGACAAACATCCCAGAGGCTGCCATGAGGTCACACGTTCACAGCCTCCAGTATGGTCCCACCTCACTAGAACTTGTACTTGGGCACACATGTTCACAGTATCTAGCATAACCCCATCTGTCAGATCTTTTACCTGTGGTCAAACATCCACAGTCTCCAGGGTGACCACAGCTACCAGACCCTGTCCATGTGGTAACACGTCCATAATATCCACGGTGACCCCCTCCCCTTATGCAGCACCTGAGAACACATGTCCGCAGTCTCCATAGTGACCCTCCTCCCAGACCATGTACCTGGGGAAAAAGTCTGCAGTCTCCAGGGTGACCCCTCTGAGGCACTGTTCATGGCATCACATGTCCAGTCTCTAGGGTGACCCCCTTCCCAAATTCTGTATCTGTGGTCACATGTCCATTGTCTCCAGGGTGACCCCATCTCCCAGATCCTGCATCTGTGATCACACGTCCACAGTCCCTAGGGTGACCATCTCCCTGACCCTTCTTGGGGTCAAATATCTACATTCTCCAGAGTGACACCCTTCTAGAACCTGTACCAGGGATCAAACGTCCACGGACTCCAAGATGACCCCTTCTACTAGACCCTGAACTTGGTGTCACACATCCACAGTCTCCAGGGTGATACCACCTCCTAGAACCTGTACTGGGGAGAACATGTACACAGTCTCCAGGGTGACCCTACCAAGTCGCTACCCCTGTGGTCACATGTCCAGAGTCTCCATGGTGAAGCCCTCCCAAACCTGCACCTGGGGTCACATGTTCAGTCTCCAGGGTGATCCTGCTTCCCAGACCCTACACCTGGCATCTAAGATCCACAGGCTCCAGCATGAAACCCTCCCAGAGCTTGCACCTGGGTTCACATGTCCACAGTCTCCAGGGAGACACCTCTACCCAGACCCTATACCTTGGGTTACGCNCTCCTAGAACCTGTACTGGGGAGAACATGTACACAGTCTCCAGGGTGACCCTACCAAGTCGCTACCCCTGTGGTCACATGTCCAGAGTCTCCATGGTGAAGCCCTCCCAAACCTGCACCTGGGGTCACATGTTCAGTCTCCAGGGTGATCCTGCTTCCCAGACCCTACACCTGGCATCTAAGATCCACAGGCTCCAGCATGAAACCCTCCCAGAGCTTGCACCTGGGTTCACATGTCCACAGTCTCCAGGGAGACACCTCTACCCAGACCCTATACCTTGGGTTACGCATCCAAAGTCTACAGGGTGATACCCCCCAGATGCTTTAAATGGGGTCACACATCCAAGTATTCAGTGATGACCCCCTCACCAGAAACTGAAACTGGCATCACACGTCCACAGTATCCATGGTGAGCCCTCACAAAACCTGCTCCTTGGGTCACACGTCCACAGTCTCAAGGGTGACAACCTTCCCGGACACTGCCTCTGGTCTCTCAGGTCCACAGTCCAGGGTGACCCCACCTCATAAGAACTTGTACCTGGAGTCACATATCCACAGTCTCTAGGTTACCCCATTTCACCAGACCTTTTGACTGTGGTCACATGTCCAAGTCTCCAGGGTGCCCACCACTTCTAAGCACTGAACCTGGGGTCACAGGTCCACAGTTTCCAGGGTGACACAACCCAGACCCTGTAAATGGGGTCACATGTCCACAATCTTCATGGTGACCCCATACACCAGACCCTGCAACTGGAGCCACAAGTCCACAATCTGCATGGTGACATGTTCCCAGACCCTGTACCTGGAGTCACATGTTTAGAGTCCCCAGGGTGACCTCTCCCAGGCACTATACCCGGGGTCACACATACAAAGTATCCAGGATGACACCTAATCCCCAGACCCTGTACCTAGGGTCATAGGTCTATAGTCTCCAGGGTACTCCCCGCCCAGACCCTGTACCTGGGGTCACATGTCCACAAACTCCAGGGTGACCCCTTTGAAGTATCTGCACCTGGGGTCACACGTCAGGATTCTTCTTGGTGACACCATCCCAGACCATGAACCTGGGTTCACACATTGACAGTCTCCAGGGTGACCCCAACTCATCAGAACTTGTACCTGGGTTCACATTTCCAGTTTCCTATGTCACCTCCGACCATACCCAGCATCTGGGTTCACAGTCCACATTCTCCAAGGAGACACCATCCCAGACCCTGTACCTGGGGTAACACCTCCACAATCTCAAGGGTGACCACACCTCCCAGAATCTGTATGTGGGACACACTTAAACAGTATCCAGAGAGACACCACTTCCCAGACCCTGCACCTGGGTTGGCACATTTACAAGCTCCAAGGTACCCCCTTCCCTGACCTTGGACTTGTGGTCACATGTCCACAGTCCCCAGGCTGACCCCTCCTCCTGCACCCTGCACCTGGGGTCACACGTCCAGAGTCTCCAGGTTGATCTCTCTCAACCCTGGACCTGGGGTCACAATTCCACAGTCTCTAGGGTGATGCTTCTCCCCAGACCCTTTACCTGGGATCACACATCCACAGTATCCAGGCTTACTCCACCCACCCACCCCAGACCTTGCACCTGTGGTCATAGGTCCACAGCATCCAGGGTAACTCCACCTCCTATACCCTATACCTGGATTTACACATCCACAGTCTCCATGGTGATCCCCACTCAGACCACACACCTGCAATCACACATCCACTGTCTCCAGGGTGAGCCCCTTCTAAACCCTGACCTGGGAGTTACAAATCCACAATCTCCACACTGACACTGCCCTTCAGACACTTTACCTGGTATCACATGGGCAGAGTCTCTCTGGTGAAACCCCTCACAGACCATGTACATCGGATCACATGTCCACAGTCTCCAGGGTGAATGCTCCCCCGACCCTGCACCTGGGGTCACATGTCCGGAGTTGCCTTGGTGACACCTCTCCCAGACCATGCACATGGTTTTACAGGTCCACAGTCTCCAGGCTTACATCACCTCCCAGACCCTGAACCTGGGGCCACATGTCCACAGTCAGCAGTGTAATTCAACTTCCTAGACCTTATACCTGGAGTCGCATGTCCACAGTCCCTATGGTGGACTCCCATAGCATGTAACTTGTATCTCACGTCCACAGTGTCCAGAGAGAGCCTTCTCTTCAAACCATGCACTTTGAATCACACATCCGCAGTCCTCAGGGGGACCACACTTTCAGACCCTGTACCTAGGGTCACATGTACAGTCTACAGGAGGACACCACCTCACAGAACCTGCATATGGGGTCACACGTCCACAGTCTCCACAGCAACTAAGATCACATATCCACAGTACAGGGTAACCCCACCTCCCAGACCCTATACCTGGAATCATACATCAATAATCTCCATGTTGACTCCCTCCCAGACCATGCACCTGGGTTCACATGACCACCATTTCCATCATGATCCCCTCCCAACTCTGCACCTGGGGTCATATTTCCACAGTTTCTAGGGTGACACTTCTCTCTAGACCCTGTACCTGGGGTCACAACTGCACAGTCTCTGGCTGACACCACACCCCAGGCCCTGCACCTGGGGCCACATGTTCTGTTCGAGTTGCTGCAGAGGAATCAGGCGTTATCTCGAGTTGAGAGGGAACTCAGTATTGTTTTGACTTGTGGTGGGGAACTCAGGATTCCTCTTGAGTTGTGGTGGGGATCTCGGGATTCCTCTCAAGTGGTAACAGGGGAGTCAGGACTCCTCTTGAGTTGAGATGGGGAATTTGTGTTTCCTCTCTAATTGCAGCAGGGGAGTCGGACCTCCTCTCTAGTTGCAGTAGAAACTAGGAGTTCCTCTCTAGTTGTTGCTAGAAACTTAGGATTTCCTCTAGAGTTGCCGCAGGGGACTCAGTGCTCCTCTCCAATTGTGGCAGGAAATCAGTGTTCCTCTGGAGTCCCAGTGTGGGATGCAGAATTCCACTGTAGTCATGGTGGGAAACTCAGGGTTCTTCTCAAGCTTTGTTGGTACTCAGGGTTCTTCTCAAGCTTTGTTGGTACTCAGGGTTCCTCTTGATTTGCAATGGGACCTCCTGTCGAGTTCCCCTGGGGACACTCGTCTCTATCAGGGATGTGCAGAGTGGCGTCTATCTTGTTGCAATAATGCTCACTAGTTTTGCAAACTGCTCACTAGTTTTGGCAAGGGACTACTCTATCATTGTGGTCCGGGTCTGTAGTTGCAGGGGTTTCAATTTTCTCTAATGGTGGTGTGCAGGCTCTTTTCCCCTTGTGCTGTGAGATTCATCTGTATTAGCAGAAGAGGGGTTCCTCTCTCTGTGTGATGTCCAGTGGGCTCCTCTCAAGTTGTGGTGGAGGGCTCCTCTTGAGGGGCGAGGCTGTGTCCTCTCTGGTTGGGGTGTATGTGTCTCCACATGGGAGGTCCTCTCTACTTTTGGCTCTATAGGTTCTTCACTAATATTAGTGGGATTGCTGTTCTCTAGTTGTGAGGGCCTCAACTAGACTTCCTTTAGGGAGCTCATCTCCATTGGAGGCAGAAGGTCTTCTTTCTCAGTGTGATATCCTGGGGGACACCACACTAGTTGTGCCTGGGGAATCTGCTTCAGTTTTTGCTGGGGAGCCATTCTGTCATTTGGTCCAGTGGCCCCTTTTCTTGTGCCAGCCTAGGGATCCTGTGAAATTTCAGCAGGGAACTTGGGGTGCCTCTTGAGTTGCAGCATGTGACTCAGAGTTCCTTTGGAGTTGTGGTGGAGACTCCTCTGGAGCTGCAGTGGGATAGATCTTCTCTAGTAGAGCTGTGCAAGCTGGTCCCTGTCCAGGTGCAATGTGTGAGAGTCTGCACTCTAGATGCAGCATGGGCTCCACTCTAATTGCAGTGGGGGTGCACTCTTTATTTGCTGTTGGTCGGCTCATCTCTAGTTGTCTTTTGCAGCCACCTCTCTAGTTGTGGCAGGGGAATTCCTCTTTAATTGTGCTAGTTGGGCTCCTCTCTAGGTGCAGTAGAGTGCTCTTCTCAGATTGGGAGTTGGGTGACTCCTCTATGGTTGTAATGAGAAGGGGTGCTTTTTCTAGTTGGGATGTGCAGAAAGTTTCTATTTGTGGCAGGGCACGCCTCCTGCTTAGTTGTGGTCTGAGGCTTCCTCTCTTGTGGTGGTAGAATGTTCCTCTTGAATTATAGTGGGATAAGTTTCTCTTGGGAATTCTTGGGAGTTGCATCAATGGGCTAGTGTCTCTACCTGTGTTGTGATGGGAAACTGGGGGTTCCTCTTGTGTCACTGAAGGTGAATTGGGCTTCATGTCGTGTTGAGGCAGTGAAGTCAAGAGAAACCCTGAGTACTTCTTGAGTTGTGGCGGGAAACTTGGGGTTCTCTCGAGTTGCAACAGAGGAGTCAGGCCTCCTCTCAAGTTGAGACAGGTAACTCGGGGTTCCTCTTGAGTTGTTGTGGATCTTGGGGTTCCTCTTGAGTTGCAGCTGGGGAGTCGGGCCTCCTCTTGAGATGCAGGGGGGAACTCAGGGTTCCCTTTGAGTCACAGCAGGGACTCAGAGGTACTCTCGAGTTCAGTAAGAAATCAGTGTTCCTCTTGAGTTGCAGTGCAGGACTTAGGGTTCCACTGGAGCCATGGCAGTAAACTTGGGGTTCTTCTTGACTTGGGAGTTACTCAGGTTTCTCTTGATTTGAGGTGGGGCCTCCTCTTGAGTTCTCTTGGCACAACTTGTCTCTAACAGGGATGTGCAGGGTGGCTCCTGTCTTGCTGCAATGTCAGGTGGCTACTCGCTAGTTTTGACATTGTATTTCTCTCATTCTGGCCAGGGTCAACTCTGTAGTTGTGATGATTTCGTTTCTCTCTAGTTGTGATGTCCAAACTCCTCACTACTTCTGGTAGTGAGGTTCTTCTCTTTTAGCAGCAGAGGGGCTCCTATCTATGTGTCATGTCCAGCAGGCTCCTCTTGAATTGTGGTGGTGGGCTCCTCTCCAGGTATGGGGCTGTGTCCTCTCTGATTGGGGTGTGGCCATCTCCATGGGGGAAGTCCTCTCTACTTTTGGTACTAGGGGTTCCTCACCAATATTAATGGGATTGCTGCTCTAGGTGTGAGGGACTCCACTCGACTTACTTCATGGAGCTCATCTCCATTGGAGGCAGAAGGTCTAGGTGTGATATCCTGGGGGACACCACTCTGGTTTGTCTGGGGGAATCCACTTCAATTCTGACTGGGGAGTCCCTCTGTCACATTGGCCAGAGGCACCTTTTATTCTTACAGCCTAGGTCTCCTGTAAAATTGCCTCTTGAGTAGTAGCAGCTGACTAGAGGTTCCTTTAGACTTATCGTGGAGCCTCCTCTTGAGCTACAGTGGGGCAGATCCTCTCTAGTAGTGATGTGCAGGCTGGCCCCTGTCTAGTTGCAATGTGCCAGAGGCTACTCTCTAGTTGTGGCATAAGGCTCCACTCTAGTTGAAGCGAGGGTCCACTCTTTATTTGTGGTGGGATGGCTATTCTCTAGTTTGCAGACTCCTCTCTAGTTGTGGTAATGTGATGGTATGACTCCTCTCTAGTAGCAATGTTTAGGGTGGCTTCTGTTTAGTTGTGATGTGTGGGTGGTTAAACAACCTGTGGCATGGTGCTCCACTCTAGTTGATGTGTGTGGGGGGTCAACTCTTACTTGTGTTGGAAGAGCTCCTCTATAGTTGTGGTGTGCAGAATCCTCTCGAGTTTTTTTAGGGGGCTCTTCTCTAGTTATGGTGTGTGACTGGTACCTCTAGAGTTTCAGTGGAGTGTTCCTCTCAAATTGTGGAGGGGATTTCCTCTCTGGTAGCGATGTGCACAGGCACTCTTTCCAGGTGCAATATTTGCAAGCCTGCTAATTTTGGCACAGCCCCTCCTCTTTAGTTGTGGCATGGGAGCCTCCTCTCTAGTTGAGGAAGAGGCTTCTGTGTGATTGCATTGTATGGGAATGCTCCTCTCAAGTGATGTTCAAGGGGGCTGCTCTCTAGTTGTGCCAAGGGTACTCTTCTCTGATGGTGGTAGGGGGGTCTATTTGACTGGAACAGGTGGTGTGTCTCTATTTGGGGTGGAGGGGTCCCTCTTGAGGTGCAATGTCCAGGATCTCCTCTCCAGTTGTGGTGGTGGGTCACTCTCCAGTATTTTCAGTTGGGCTCCTCTCTTGTTGTGGCCATGGGCTTCTCCTGAGTTGTGGTGTAATCCTCTTCTTAAGTTCAGGAGGGGACTCGTGGCTCCTTTCTAGTTGCCATTGTGCCTCCTCTGGGAGTTCTCTGTGGGGACAATGTTCTCTCTACTTGTGGCATTTGGGTCTCCTCACTAGTTTTCATGGCTCCACTCTAGTTGTGAGAGTCTTGTCTCATGTTACTTCAGGGGTCTCATCTCTATTTGTGGCAGAGTCTTCTCTCTAGACGCAATGTGCCAGAGGGCACCTCTCTATTTTGGTAGGGGAATCCTCTCCAGTTCTGTTGGGTGGCTCCTCTGCTTTTCACTGGGGACTCTTTCCTTGTGACAGCATATGGCACCTGTGAAGTTGTGGTCAGGAACTCGGGGTTCCTCTTGAGTTGGGACAGGTGATTTAGTGTTCCTTTAAAGTTTTGGTGGGGCCTCCTCTAGAGCTGCATGGGGAAGCTCCTCTCTAGTAGAGATTAGCAGTGTGGCTCCTGTCTAGTTGTGATGTGTGGTAGGCTACTGTGTAGTTATGGCTTGGGACTCCACTCTTGTTGCAGTAGGGTCAACTGCAACTGTATCTGTTTCAGCCCCTCTCTAGTTTTGGATTGCAGACTCCTCTCTCGTTGTGGCAGGAGGAGGGGCTCCTCTTTAATTGTGGTATGGGTCTTCCTCTCTTGTTGTGGTCGAGTGCTCCTCTTGAATTGTGGTGGGGTAGAAGGCAATGGCACCCCACTCCAGTACTTTTGCCTGGAAAATCCCATGGACAGAGGAGCCTGGTGGGCTGCAGTCCACGGGGTC
>SJYV01035324.1:5866-58675 GCA_006410875.1 Neotragus pygmaeus | reverse complement strand
AAAAAAAAGTTTTTTCTAAAAAGACTTCTGAATTCACAGCTGTTTTCCTGCTCCTTTGTGACAGTGGTTTCAGATCTAAAATAGGACACCTATTAAACACAGTCGATATTTATTACTGCACTCCACTGAATGCCATCATCCTTCTCCAAAATGTGTTGAAGTTCGGTCTGTGCCACTTCCCTTTCCCCTGACACGGGAGCTTTTATGTCTCTGTTAATGGCTGAGAAGAGGAGGAGAAAAAGATCAGATGCTTTACTTGAAGGCTAGAGATGTTTTTCTCATGTGCATAAAACTGTATCTTCACGCAACATCGCCCAGCAGGTGGCCAACACGGCCTGTGAAGTTGGGCACAGTAGACATTTAAACCAGACCAGCAGGTCCCAGCTCTCCCTACCTCCATGTGGGAGGGGCTCTTCCGTGGCCACCCCCATCATGCTGCAGCCCTTGGAAGAGGGAGGCCCAGGCCAGGGAAGGACACCTGCTGTTTAAACACTCTGATTCTTGAACTGTTGCCTTGGTACAGGAATAACCTTCAATCTCCAGCATTCAGCAAACTGGATTTTCTGCCCTGACATCCGCTCCCCACTTTTCTCTGAGCAGAGGTTCCCTACTTGGACTTGAAGAGTGTCCAAATCTATTTATCCTCTCAGCTCCTGAAACAGGCAGCTTTGTTTTCACCCTTCATCACAGACAATGTTCTCCATGATGTATTTATTTTAAAACATCACTGTTGAGGGGGCTGCCAGCAGGCAAGTGGTTCTACTTAACACAGAGGTGTCACGAGCTCATCTATACCTCCTAAAACTGTGGTCGAGAAGCACTTGAATCTTCTTACCACCTTCAGCCTGCAATCACCAGGCCATAAAGTAGAATGAGCCTTTGCATGCCTACATGTTTGCAAGCGACTGTGTACTCCTTTTATAGATTTTTTTTTTTTAATTACTGAAGCCATTAGGGACTTTCAGCCACTCTGTCCACCTAAGCACAGATGTATCAACCTATATCCAACTGTGATCATTAAGTGCAGTTTCCATTTATGCCAGCCTCTCTCTCTTCCCAACCTTCCATCTGTTCCCCTTTCTTTGACATGCTAGGAAGGACATCCACTTTGGCATCACATAGCCCTGGCTCAACCCAGGTGGTGCTAATGGTAAAGAATTCGCCTGCCAATGCAGAAGATGCAAGAGACACAGGTTTGATCCCTGGGTGGGGAAGATCCCCTGGAGGAGGAAATGGCACCCTACTCCAGTATTCTTGCCTGAAAAGTCCCACAGACAGAGGAGCCTGGCAGGCTATAGGGGTTATGAAGAGTTGGACATGGCTGAGCCACTATGCATGAGCCCTGGCTTGGTTTCGCGGCTTTCCCCTTTTACTGATGGGCTATAAATACTGACTGAACATGTTACTTATCCTTTGTGAGCCTCAGTTTCCTTGTCTGCACAATGGAGAGGATATGGCCTGTCTCTCTGGCTTGCTGTGATATTTAAATAAAATAACATACATCTGTGTCACACACAGAAGGTGCTCAATAAGCGTTCCCTTCCACCCCACCCTTTCACCAGTGTCCACACCAATGTTTTCCTTTGCACGTGAGAGTGCTGTGATCACATTTTTAAAATCACACAATGTGAGCTGTGCCATGTGAGACAGACTCTCCCTCCAGAGAGGAAGCTTAGGGGCTGGAAGGAGGATGGGAGGGATGGAGGGAAGGAGAAAGAGGAGAGAACTGCTTCTCCCACTGAAGACATAGAACTCCAGCTGTTAATCTGGGAATTCAAAGAATCCCAAGAAAAGCTGTTAAAAGGCAATTTTTAGTATCTCAACTGAAGAAATGAGCAGATGTTTGTGGAGGGCTACCAGTTTTTATGTGCATTCTCTCACAATCTTGAGAAGTGGTTTTGCCACTTTCGTGATGAGAAATCCAAAGCTCAGAGATCTTCAGCATCTCTCCAGAGGTCCCAACTCATGAGTGGAGCAAAGGCATTCAAGTCCTGTGTTCCTGCCCTCTGCTCCCACTGCCTCCCTATATTATTAGCCATCATTTCATTTCAAGGAAAAGCTTTACGCCAGCTTCACTTCAGATTTTTTCCAAGATAGTCATGTTGTAAAGTCAAAGATGAAGAGGTCAGAAAGCTGGGCAATAAACATGAAAATGTCATCCTTAAGAGTAAAACCTGACTCAACTCCAAACGTGACTCGATAGTAACGACAGCGATCTCCTCAACCAGGTCAGAACTAGCCGTGGGCCTGGAACTTTGTCCTGATGCTGACAGTGGGCAGTGTCACAGTTCTTTCGCCCCAGCGTGAGGAGCTTTCCACAGTCGCTGTGTTGTCTGCTGCAGTCCTCAAGGAGCAAAGCTGAAGAGAGCCTGTTCCATTCCTCCGTTTGCCACATACAGAACCAGGGACATAGTACGGCCCCTTGAGTTTCCAAGCCATATCAATTTAGGGGCAGCCAGGAAAGGATACTGGCTTCCCTGGTAGCTCAGCTGGTAAATAATCCGCCTGCAATGCAGGAGACCCCAGTGCAATCCCTGGGTCGGGAAGATAGGAGGGAAAGGCTACCCACTCCAGTATTCCGGCCTGGAGAATTCCATGGACTCTATAGTCCATGGGGTCGCAAAGAGTCGGACGTGACTGAGTGACTTTCACTTTCAGGAAAGAATACAGAAAAAACCCAGCCCTATTCTCTCTGGAAAGAGCGTCTGCTAGGTGCATGGAGTTTGCTCTGTTCCCACCTCTGCGGTCATCTCAGAGCGGGGCTAACACTGTCGCCCCCAGAGCCCAGCTGCATCTCCCTCTGTCTGGAGCTCCAGTGCCCACTCTGCCTGGACTCCAGCTCCTCCCATCCAAGCTCCACACCACAGGGTGTCCGTGGCCTTGCAGCATCCCAGTTCAGGGTCACCGCATGTACTGTCCTCCCAAATCACCATCACGTACTGGCAGAATCACCTAGAATTGTAATTGCTCTAGTCTCAGAGCTCAGAGCAGTTTTGATAGACCATTATATTTTGTATCCTTTCACTGTACAGGTGAGGAAGGTAGGAGTCAGCACGGCTATGAGACTTACCCAGCATCACACCTTCCGTCTATTAATGATGGCGTGAACTAATGATTACCTTTTAAACTTCCGATGACATTAGTAGAAAATGTGCTTTTTAAAAGAAACATTAGCAAATGCTTTTCCTCACAGGAAAAAATAAAGGGCTACTACCATCATTTCCTCTTTATTTCTAGCCTACACTTAAGAGTTATCATCAAGAGCATTTTGCATTTGCAAGTTTCCAGATAAATTATTTTCTCATATCACCACTTACTATTAAAATGTTCACTGGGTACCGTCATTCTGGAAGAATGGTTGTAACTGTATCCATACAGCCAAGTCCAAGTACAATGATGCTACAGCTGAACACATAGATAGTACGTGGAACAGCCCACTTGGGTCTTTAAAAACAGCAATGCCCATTGACTTGCATGTATCAACAATAAATGGGGTTTCTATTTATACCCCCACCCTTGTCGTACAGAAGTCATTGTGTCAGTCAAAGCATGAAGTGAAGGGGATGTCACAAGAACCAGAAATGGTTATGAAGTCAAAGAATGAGATCACAAGTAGTCACATCTTCCTTCTTATTAATCAGGTTAATTTCACAGGTGCCACATGGCCGAGTGCCACAGTGCCATGATAAGCCCACCCAGCCAGAGAATTGCTCACACTTTGCCCAATACTAGTTCCAATCCTCTACCCACTACTCCCCAAATCCTGCCCCAGAAAATTCTACTTGGGCTCACAAATTTGTAGGATTTGGACAAACTGACTCACAGAGAAGAAAAACACTAAATTAGTTGCCAACAGTTAGGGGAAAAAAATAGGAGATTTAACATACAACTTTAGATTTCTGGCTTCTTAAGGAAAAGAAAAAAATCAGAGAGCTGGATTTGTGGGCCAACACTGCACCAGGCCAGCACTCCAGAGCTGCGTGGCTGCTGTCCACAGGAGAGGGGCCAGCCCTCCCCCAGTGGGAACATTTCCACCATTGTCTTAGGAAAATGTCTTTTATATCCGTTAACTTTGTCTGCCTAGTCTTAAGGCAGTTTTCCAGTGAATTTCGTGGGTTAGAAAAGTGTTGGAATATCATCTTTTAGGGATGGTATGTTTTACAGGGGTCATTTCTCTTCAGGCTAAGAATAATGGAAGGCTGAGATGACGTAGATGGAAAATTCAAACGTAATAAGCTTATTTTTGAAGTAAATGTTTTTGTTTAGAATCCTCATATTGATAGTCTTCCCAGGAGTTAATATTCTGGGTAGCTGATCAAGTCTAAGTCATTTTCAGCCTATACAAGCACAGTCACAGAGAGGGACATTGGCAAGAGTCTACAGATGCCTATAAATATGCTGTATGTTGTTGTTTAGTTGCTCAGTTGTGTCCGACTCTTTGCAACCGCATGGACTGTAGCCCACCAGGCTCCTCTGTCCATGGGATCTCCCAGGAAGGCATACTGGAGTGGGGTGCCATTTCCTTCTCCAGGGGATCTTCCTGACTCAGGGATAGAACCTGTGTCTCCTGCTTGGCAGGGGGATTCTCTACCACTCTGCCACCTGGGAAGCCCCATGTGACACTTCACAGCGTCTCCAGACCCCTTAAACAACCCCATAGCACAGCTCAGCTAGCTCAAGATGTTGAAAAGCAGAGGAAAGTTCTTATTTGTTTTTATTCTCCTGGGCTAGTGCAAGCCTGTGTGCTGTGGTCTTAGCAGGGAGACTCAGCCCGTGTTCAGCAGGATAGAAAATGACACTGTGATTGAATTGGGATCTCTCCACAAAGTCATTGTTTCAACAGGAAAATATATTGTCTACTTATTTACAAGGGTTAGAGCCCAAAGTTGTGTACGAAGGGAATGATACATCAAAACCTCAGCTGAAGAAAATTATAAAGCATTCATGTGAACTAGACAAGATTAACTGGGACTGCCAGAACACTTTCATCCATATGATGTACATGTTGAAAACCTGATGATATGATGAGAGGAAGACACATAAAACAGATATTTTTCCTGGTATAGAGCCCTCCTGTAAACCTGGAGATATTTAACCCATCTCAACCATGATTGGAGCAAGGTGTAAGGATTGAAAAAAAAAGCCATTGGATTGCATAAGAGATTTCCTCTTCATGCGTTGGTCTTCCTGCCAGCATCTGGGTTTGAGAGTGTTGCATCAATCCATGCAGTTGTTAAGATGGAAAAAATTAAAATTGGGAGATAGATTAAAATAGTGGGACTTCATCTCATTAGCTGGAGGACATCTGTACAGAGATGGATGTAATTGTGGGAGGATACAGACTCCTTTGTCATGTCAAGAAAAGTTAATCTTTAAGAGGATACAGATATTCTCAAAGATTTCTAAAGGAATGAGAATTGGTTGTTGAGTCTCCATTATTCTTCCGCGGTGTGCTACAAACTCTCAGAGGTGAAGGCTTCTCTACAGTACTATGATATCGCTCTTGAGCCCTTGGTAAAGGTTGCCACTTCCTCTTACCTGAATACTTTCTGATTGGGGTCTGCTTTATGTTTTACTTACTCCTGTGATTGATTTCTCCTCCTTAATGTTATACTGAACAGAAGCCCTGACAAGTCAAATCAGGGCATCTCAGAGCTTCCCTTTGGGTTTATATTCTCCAGAATAGGAAGAACTGGCAAATGAATGAATGGCTAGAGCAGTGCTTTTCTTTCACCTGTCTGTAAATACCCATTTGCATCTCTGGGTAATGGACTGCCCTGTGAACAAGTAATTATTTAAAGTTTAATTTTAACCTAAACATCAGAAATGGAGATATGGAATGGCTTAGGCTTTCCTCTAAATCTCTCTCCCTCTTTGATTTTCAAGGTAAGGCAAATTAATTAATGTGCACTTTTCGATTGAACAAATGATTAAGACCCAGCTGTGTCTGTGAAATTATCAGTTGCGATGCAACACTTGGGCTTGTTAATGCCTTTTTTGGGTATGAAGAAGAGACACACAGGTATCTAATATTAAGTGTGTTCCAAAAAGCGTCAGTTAGCAGTTTGTTGGCCAAATTAACTTTCAAAGACATGTAAGTTGCTAAGTTTGACTTTATTACACCCAAATCTTAAATGATTGATGGACTACTGTGAAATAACTTTGTTCAAAAAAGACAATCTTTGGCAGGCTACTTCAAAGACGTTACGAAGATAAAAAGATATCCCCATTTTACATTAATTTCCCTGATAGATCAACAGTTATTTGAAATATGCCTGAGAATTATGCAATATGTTCTGTCTTATGACTTTCACTGTATCCAGCAGCCCCACCTGGGAGTGTTTCTACTTCTAATGATTTAGATTTTTTTTCTACACATAAAGAGCATCTTTAAGAAAATGCAGATGGGTAGAACAGTATATCTAGCATTTTTATTCACTACCATTTCACCACATGGCAGCATCTGACACTAAAATATACAAAGATAGGGTTTTTTCAAAGTTAACAATACTATTCAGGATGTGGTTTCATATGCTGCCTGTAACAGTCTCCACAGAGTCTGAAAGGATCCATTTCTTTCTTTTTAAACATAGATTGTGTGATTTTATTTGTCTAAGGTCACTATAGAATTACTGTAGAATTACATAACCAGGAGTGAAAATCTCAACTAAGGGGTCAAATGGGTAATGGAAATCATTGAACTGGGCCAGTACAGGTGTTGGGGGTCAGGTGGGGTGGTGGTGTTTGTGGCTGAGAGCATAATGCTTGAAGGAAACTGTCATTTAGGTCAGTATGTCAGATATTCTGATTTTTATGAAGAAGGGTAGAAACCTTCTAATTTTTCAATATTGGGGAACTATTTCAAAATTCTGAAAGATCCTGGGCTGGCCACACAAAACATGTCTGGTGATGGCATGCTACTCTAAACCTGCTGAGAAGGAAAAAAAAATGTATTTACATTAAAAGGGGGAAAAAAGCATTCTCAATTATCCACATTTTTTCAGAACATCATTTCGTGATTGTGAAATAGTCACACATAATGGCCTCACAATGGCTCAGGGCAAAAGAACCAAGACTCTTGAGTCCCTGGTTTGGGAGAAATTTTGCAAAAGGGCTCCTATGCATGAGGGAGGAGCGTGCAATGGGTGATAAGACACAGGTTCCTTCTGCAAAATACCATCACGAGTATATCCACAATGAGAAAGATAGAACACAGAGGCCCCTTTCTCTAAAATTTATCTTCAAGGCCATTGGATTTTATGGAGTGGAATAAAACTGACTTGCAAAAAAATAAAAGAAAAGAATAAAACTCCCTTCTTTGCTCCTTGGCAGGGTGAAGTAGAGAAGTCAAGTCTCCCCGCTGAACTACTATGAGGTCAGAAGCCTTGCTGCTATATTTCACACTGCTACACTGTGCTGGGGCTGCCTTTCCAGAAGATTCTGAGCCAATCAGTATTTCGCATGGCAACTGTAAGTATCCACCTCTCTCTCTCTCTCTCCCCCTCTGTGGGCACTTGTGCCTGTGTCAACCGGCAAAGCTCACACATTAAACATTTCATAGAAGAGACTTGCTAGTCGCTTAANAAAAAATACAAAAAAAAAAAAAATATATATATATATATATATATATATATATATATATCCTTATTCCTAGCATTCACTCTTGGTTCCTGATAGTTGTTTCCTGAATTTATCTTTATAAAAGTAGGAGTATGTCACTTTGTCAATGTGAATGGAGTAGAATGAAACAAAAATGAAATAATCTGTTTGATTTCCTTTAATTACCTAATTTAATCATGTAGTATGTGTCCTCTATTTCTTTCCCAGCTATTGGCTCATGATTTATAAATCCAGGAGGAATATTTTTATGTGTGGAATATTGCCCAATATGGTCAAAATTACATTGCCTATCTTGTATATGGGTTGGATTTGCCTGGCCATGTATCGTTAGAAATACTTCTTGGGCGCTAGGGACTATGTGCTTGCAGTGTGACAAATTTGCCACTAGATGGTGATCTTGCAAATTAGCTCACTTTTCTTCAGGTGCCTTGTGTGGGGAAAAGCCATAAATGTTTATTTTTTTCTAACAGTTTAAACATTATTTGTACCAAACTATAACTAACTTACATCATTAAATCTTGGTAATTTAAAGTCATAAATTAGAATTAGAGAATTAGAATGTAGTTTGAACTCTAGGTAATTGTCCTACATTCTGTTAAGAAACCAAACTGAGGGTTACCCTCTAGGGAATCACAAAATACAGACTGACTCATATCTTAGAGATAAGGCCAAAATATCCTAAAATTTAAAATATTTCCATGTATCATGGTTAAATGCCATTGTACATGGAAATATTTTAAATTTTAGGATATTGTGTACATGGAAATATTTTAAATTTTAGGATATTGTGTACATGGAAATATTTTAAATTTTAGGATATGTGTCAGTCTGTATTTTATGATGTAAGTTAGTTATAGTTTGGTACAAACTGGATGCTTGCNCATGGTTAAATGCCATTGTACATGGAAATATTTTAAATTTTAGGATATTGTGTACATGGAAATATTTTAAATTTTAGGATATTGTGTACATGGAAATATTTTAAATTTTAGGATATGTGTCAGTCTGTATTTTATGATGTAAGTTAGTTATAGTTTGGTACAAACTGGATGCTTGCGGCTGGTGCACTGAGACAACCCAGAGGGATGGTATGGGGAGGGAGGAGGGAGGGGGGTTCAGGATGGGGAACATGTGTATTGTATACCTGTGGCGGATTCAGGTTGACGTATGGCAAAACCAATACAATATTGTAAAGTAATTAACCTCCAATTAAAATAAATAAATTTATATTTTAAAAAATAAAAGAAAAAAATATTTCTATATATTTCCAGTGAGGTTGATCCATGGAACATATTTTGTTGTGATCAGACTTGATCTTTATAGTTTCTATGAATTTAAAGAGTAAGTGTTTTTTAATCTCTTGACTTTAAATACTGTGTCTAAATATATGCTCTACTAATCTCTCTAAATGTTGATGCAATGTACTATGAACCTCTTCACTGAATCAGAAATATTCTAGTACATCTGATGACCTTTCACTGAACTTTGAAAATCAAGTTTGACTTTCTATTTGAGTGACCATTTGGCCATCTTCATTTGAGTGACAGCCTGCCTTTCCATTTACAAACCAAGAACTTTAGCTTTGTCTGAAAATACAAAGTTGTGGCTGTTAACGCCAATGGAAAGAGGGATTCCAGAATAATATTTTAAACTATTTTGATTCATTTTTCTCCTTATGTGTTACTCTCTTAAACTAGACTCAGGAAACAAAACCCCTAGCTTGCTGTTTAAATTGTCTCTCTTTTTTCTAAGACATAACTCTTTCCACAGTAATTTTTAATATACAAACACTTTCTATGCATGTAGTCTGCACCTCAAGTTGGTTAGACCACGTATTTAAGGAACGCTTATTTAATCCACAATTGCTTGAAGAGACCTGGGCATAAGCAAAATTGTACCCATTTTTCTTTTTATTTTGCATCAGCATCATGAAGTATTTTTCTAGGTACTCAAGGATTCAGTTCATTCAGTCACATAGTTGTATCTGACTATTTGTGACCCCCTGGACTGCAGCACATCAGGCTTCCCTATCCATCACTAACTCCTGGCGCTTGCTCAAAATCATGTCCATTGAGTCAGTGATGCCATCTAACAATCTCATCCTCTGTCATCCCCTTCTTCTGCTTTCAAACTTTCCCAGCATCAGAGTCTTTTCCAGTGAATCAGTTCTTCACATCAAGTGGCCAAAGTATTGAAATTTCAGCTTCAGCATCAGTCCTTCCAATGAATATTCAGAACTAATTTCCTTTAGAATGGACTGGTTGGATCTCCTTGCAGTCCAAGGGCCTCAAGAGTCTTCTCCAACACCACTGTTCAAAAGCATCAGTTCTTTGGTGCTCATCTTTCTTTACAGTCCAACTCTCACATCCATATATGACTACTGGAAAAACCACAGCTTTGACTAGACAGAACTTTGTTGGCAAAGTGATGTCTCTGCTTTTTAATATGCTGTATAGGTCAGTCATAGCTTTTCTTCTAGGGAGCAAGTGTCTTTTAATTTCATGGCTGCAGTTACCATCTGCAATGATTTTGGAGCCCCCCAAAATAAAGTTTGTTCTCTGTTTCCATTGTTTCCCCATCTATTTGCCAAGAAGTGATGGGACTGGGTGCCATGATTTCAGTTTTCTGAATGTTGAGTTTTAAGCCAACATTTTCACTCTCGTCTTTCACTTTCATCAAGAAGTTTTTATTTCTTTTTCACTTTCTGCCATAAGGGTAGTGTCATCTGCTTGTCTGAGGTTATTGATATTTCACCCTGCAATCTTGATTCCAGCTTGTGCTTCATCCTGCCTAGCATTTCGGATGATGTGCTCTGCATATGATATGTGCTCTGCATATGATATGTGCTCTGCACTGATGGGCTCATGATGTACTCTGCACCAGGAAAACATCTTAGATACATAGCTCTCCAGTGTCAGTAATACAAAACAGTGTTCAGGGACAATAGGAGGAATGCAGCTTTATATAAAAGATAAAATGGGCTCAGGAAATAGCTATAGTCACTACTTATGCTTTAAATTGTTTTTGTTTTCTCTGTGTATACTGCTTCTACCACTCATTAAACTACTTTAATTTCTTGTCAAGTTAACAGTCTTCACACTCATAGTGCATCCACTGTTTCTTTGATTTGGTCAAGTGAGAAACCGAAGATTGTATATAAGCCAGAAGATCCAGGTAGACCCTAAGTAGCCACTGCATCTAAAACATTGAAACGTATGCCATTTTCCATTTTTTTCAATTAGACCTCTGCAACAATTCTTAGAAATTTCAATTTTTTTTTCAGAAGAGATGCTATCCAACAATCTTGCTATTAATAATAACATGAATCATGAACAGCACTTCTTTTTTAAGCTGAAATACTTTTTACAGAAAGTATAGTATAGGTGATACATATATATACCATCACAAAGAAAAAATATAATTTGAGCACAATTCACAATTCTTTTAAACACAACGTGTTTGCAGTCTTATTGAAGTTTCTGCTCCAGGACGTAAAAAGCTGAGTACTGATACTGCCGTTATAGAAATAAAAAAGCTGGACGGATTGAAATTTCAGTTTTTCTCTTGAACCTATCAGAGAGCTGAGATCAGAAAATAACAGCTAACCAGAAAACTGGGGAGAAGTAGACACCTATAGAAGGAGGTATGATGCAAACACTGTCCTACCTAAGGCAGATGTCACTGGACACTACCAGGAATCCACTGGAATACATGTTAAATTGAAGACAGTGTTCACAATGGTGGCAAGTGAAGTTTGGGGTAAGAAGGGCACAGATATGAGGGAGCGGAACTCACACTCCAACAGTATTTTTGCCCATGAACACTATATGCTAACATGGAAAAATGGAACAGTCCCAGAGATTGCTTCCTTTGTGTAGGACAAGGACGATAGACATGAAAATATCCCTCACACCCCACCTCACCCCACTTTTTTCCACTGTCTCCTTTATGAAACAAAAACCTTAATCTATGTTGTTCTTAGGGCATTAGTAAAAGCCCATTGCACCTGGCAGGGGAAACAAGAAACAACCTTCCCGCCTGGAGAAAGGGCAGGGATACATTCTTAACCAGAACTCTAGCTGGGGAGAAGTAGGAACATGGAAGTCACATCCTGGAGCCCAAGGAGCTTGTCTTGCCTTCACTTCCTGCCACGCAGTGAAGAATCATTAAGTAAAGTTGACAGTGAGTCCTGCTGAGCAAGCTGTGGGAGGAGGCCCCTCTGTGGTCCAGCCCCAAAGGGAAGATTGATTGGTGAAGGTGGAGTAGAAATGGAGGAAAATATGTTCAGAAGCCAGTTTCTGCTTTAAACGCAAGGTATTTATAGGGAAAATTGAGTTATTGCACTAAAGGTAAACATAGCAAACTAAGTTCAAGAATTATGTATTCCTGGCTAGACTAACACAAACCTTCACACTAAAACCTGCAAAAGGAATGTCCTGTCCATTTATAAGCATAAAAACTACTCACTTGAATCTCTACTTTCTTATACAAAAGGCATGGTTTTCTAGAAAAAAAAAAAAGTATAAAGAATTTGAAAAGGTAACACACACACACACACATATACACAGACTCTGCAAGAGATAATATAATCAAAGGGCCATCAGACTCAGATATAGCACAGATATTGAAACTACCTGACAGGGAATTTAAAATTTTATGATTAATATGTTTTACAAACGCTAATGAAAAAAGTGAACAACATGCACAAATTAGATGAAGTTTTACCAAAGAGAAGAAAACCATGAGAAAAAATCAAATGGAAATGTGTAGCTTCGCAATCCAGATAAAAGGCTGCCTTTAATTGGCTTAGTAGCAGATTCAACACAGTGGGGAAATCAGTGAACTTGAACATAGAGCAGTAGAAATAACCCGAAATGGACCATAAGAAGAAAAAAAAGTGGCAAAAATAAACAAAAATAACAGAACATTGCATCCAATAGCTGTGAGATGTATATATATATATATATATATATATAAATCTGTCTAACTGGAATCTTAGAAGGAGAATCAGGACAGAATGGAACAGAATAAATAAATAATGGCCACAAATTTTCTGTAATTAATCATAGATATCAAAGCACAGATCCAGGAATCTCAAAGAAAACAAAAACCCCATACAATGATGAGGTTGAGTGAACATACCTAGGCATATCATGTTAAAAATGCTGAAAACAAAAGCCAGTAAAACTCTTTAAAGTTGTTGCATTATAATCAGAGAAACAAATGCATATTGTAGCCGATTTCTCATCAGAAAGCATGAAGGAAAGAAATATTCTCCTTCCATCATTCTCTACCCAGAAAATAAGATCATTCAAAAAAAAGAAGCATAAATAAGGTTTTATTCTAAGGCCAACAAAAACAGAAAATTCACTGTAAGCAGACCTATACTGCACAAGAAATATAAAAATATTGTAAGGTAGGAAGACTATGATAGCAAACTGAAATTTGAATATTTATCAAGAAACAAAGAGAAATAGGAATGGGATAAATAAAATAGTTTTTTTTTNCCAGTGAACACCCAGGACTGATCTCCTTTAGGATGGACTGGTTGGATCTCCTTGCAGTCCAAGAGACTCTCCAGAGTCTTCTCCAACACCACAGTTCAAAAGCATCAATGCTTTGGCGCTCAGCTTTCTTCACAGTCCAACTCTCACATCCATACATGACCACTGGAAACTATTAGCTCCCTCTTAAATACCATTTTCAATTTCCTAAATGTAACAGGGATGGAAGATTACATTTGTACCCCATTAGCTAAAGGCTGGTCAAAACAAATGATTAAACATTATATCTGTGAGAAATAGGCTGACTCAAGACTCTTCTGTGAATTGTTCACTTTGCAACCCAGTCTTTAGGGGGAAAAGAAACATAACCGACTACCTGATGACTTTAACTTAGCTGTAAAACAGTCCGGGGGGCACCAGAGTTAGGAACAAGGTGCTGTGCAGACTTCAAAGTGACCAATATTACACCTTGTTAAAACCACGACTGTTTCATCCTAACTCCTGACCCAAGAAAAGGAGAAAGGAAAGAGGGAAAAAAAGGAGAAACAGATTCACTTTTGTAACACTATAAGACAGACTCATCTTTGGTTAAAAGGTCAAATCTTGACCTTGGTTAAAAGTCAAATCTGTAACAGCCTAGAATTGACATGTCGGTTTTCCCTTTGTGCAGTCATTTCCCTGGAGCACGCACCCCTGGAAAAATTCCTAAATGATATCTGTGGTTTGCATATTTAAGTCCTCTCCTCTCTCTTTAATTTCACATTTCCCAACAGAGCCCCAAGAGATCCACGTTCCCAGGCAGCCACTGACATGATTTAAAGTGAAATCCTTCTCCAGACTCAAGTCATGCCAACATAGTTCAGTGGTGCTCACTAGAGAGGGGAAGAGGAAGTCCTAGGATTGAGTCAGTTTGTGTTCAAGTAACTGAATTCAGTAAGAGCAGCGTACAAACCCAGGATGCACACACGGTGCTGGGGAAAAACCCCTGACCCTTGATATGTGGTTTAGCATAAGGCATCGTTCTGTGTGTTGGGCAAGGTGATCTCTTAGAGACTGAAAAATATTGCCACTGTCAAAGGGAGATTTCATTCATAGAATTTTGATTTTTAAAAGGGTCCCCGGTTCTTCTAGACAATGGATGTCAGCTATCAGAAGCCATGTCCCCAACCAGAACCCAGGGACTGAGTGAAGCTTGATGAGCAATGCCCCTTTTCAGTTCTGCTTTATTATTATCCATTTTCTAAATTCTTTTTTTGTTGTTTAATCTCTGAACTGCTAATTAACATAAACAGGCCATGCCAAAGGGGTTGGGGGGAGTGGCAATCAAGAGCTTTCTGAGGAATTGCCACTGCATATTAATCAGATGTTAATTTACAGTTCATATGTTCAGCTCCTACTTAAAGTTTTGAGGAGAGGCAGGGCCAGAAAAAAATCTCGAGTCATCTCAAAGCTGATACCAAAGTAATAGGCAATTCCACTCCAATAATGAACCTGACCCACAGCACCGCCAATAAAGTCAAACAAGCAATAAAGGAATGCCATAAAACTGCCTCGGATTTAAAGGGCAGAGCGGTTCTGGCACCCTACTGGAGTCTGAAGAACTTTCCAATTCAGCAATTTACAAAACAGGCTCCCCTCTCTCTCCCTCACCACTCTTACACACACATACACACTCACACACACTCACAAGGGCAAGGGAATTTTATAGGCCAACTGCCTTACCTCCTCCTTTTATTTTCATAGGAGAAAGCCTGTTNACTTTCCAATTCAGCAATTTACAAAACAGGCTCCCCTCTCTCTCCCTCACCACTCTTACACACACATACACACTCACACACACTCACAAGGGCAAGGGAATTTTATAGGCCAACTGCCTTACCTCCTCCTTTTATTTTCATAGGAGAAAGCCTGTTTTTATTTCTGGTTTTTGCTGTTGTTCTTTCCCTAAAAGTAGTAGCAAACAGATTTCCAAAGAACTGAGGAGGAAGATGGAAGTGAATTCTGACAGCAAATAATTCCTTTCTTTTTTCTTTCTTCCCTTGTCCCCTTTCCCTTTCTTTTAAGTAATGAGGGGCCCTGAAAGTCTGCACGGGAGCCTTGAGGTCTTGCTTTAAAGCTGTGGGTAATTTTCCAGCCCCAGGACTTCCTGCATTTTAGAAAAAGTCAATGTTATTTCAAGGGAAAACGAGCTGTTTTGCTTTCCCTCACTAGCCCCCCATCTCCTCAGTTGAATGTAGCGCTTTTCTTTTCTTTCTTCTGAATTCCAGACAAAAACACCCTTGTACTCAGCTCACACAGAAGGGGATGTTTAAATATAGCCCCACACCTGAGCTGCTCATTCTGCTTCTCCCATTCCAAGGGGAGATTGGCAGCAAATCATAAAGACAACCAAGTTCTCAGCAAAACAGGAAGGTGAACAGAAGCAAGAAATGTAAACTTTAACTCAAGTACATCTTAACCTTAATTGACCATCACTGTGTGAAAAAGAGTGGCTTCTGGAAATAATTTTACCTTTATTGTCTTCCGTCTTGTCAATCAAATCATCAAAGGTAAAGCTGAAAATATGTTTTCGAAAAAGTGATGGAGATAGACATTAGCTTTTTGTTAGCTCTCTTGATGAGCAACTCTAGCATGTTGAATGCCAAGTGAAAGGGCATGTGAACTCATCTGTGTGCTAGTTTGGAAGCCTATTTAACTTTCAGACATCTCCCACCTAAACTATGTACATACATACAGATATTATTGTTACGGGATGTGAGAGACTACTGGAAAGTTTTCATAAAAGGTGGCAAGATGCCATGATTTCTCTGAAGGTGCTGAATGTGTTCCTGAAGCATCTCTTAGAAGCTGAACCTTCCCCTTCTTGCCCTCAGATCTTGTTTTTAATAACATGGATGTGGATTTATCTGCCTTGAATGAGACATAGACTCACTCAGGAGAAAATGCTCTCTTTTGACTCTTGTGTCTAACATTGTCTTAATTCTTCTTTGTTTATAGGGACCATATTTATACTGTTGATATAGACACCTCACACACAGAAGAAATTTATTGTAGCAAAGTAAGTAGTTTTAAAACCTTCTTTCAGAAATGAAGGATCTTAGGATGGTTCTTGGAGAGAATATGTATTATAAATGCGTTGATTGAGATGACATGGCTTAGAATAATTGGGAACATTTTATGAAATTTTTATTTGGGGATGAGTTAAGGCTTAATATGAAATGGATATGTACTTCATATTTTATTCGTCAATTATGTGCACGTAAACACATTAGAATTTTAGGTAATTCCTAAATTCATTGGATAAAATATTGGATATTTGTCCAGGAAAAGATCAGTTTCCATATGTAAACTTTTGTCCCACAAGTGTTTCACTGTTATGTTTCCGTATCTTGCAATATTAAGTTTGACTTAACTGTTGTGGTTCAGGAATTTGATCATTATCCATTTCAGACAGATATAAAATATAACCAGTGCTTTCTTATAACTCCACATGGAGGTGTTTTAAGTTAATAAAGTCTGCCTCAGAAGTAGATGATCCCTTCAGCACATAAATTTATGTGAAGGAGTGTAACCTGAATTAAATCTTTGTCCACCTAAAGTGAATGTCCTCTTTATGTTTAAGAAAATGACTTCCATATTTTAAGGAAAAGGCCTGCTTTATGGAAACTGATTTATCAAGTGAAAGGAAAGGGCAACGATGTGTATTTTATCAAATGAGCATAATTTAGCAAGTTAATGTGGATATTTTATGTGAAATTTCCACACTGTTGTTTATTCTTCTTTCCTTTCTCCTTCATCTTTTTCTTAAAGAGGAGAAGATCATTTTGTAGTCTAATGAATAGATAGGGGTTCAAAATTAAATGAACATTTCCATTTCTAATCTTTTGTTGTTATGGTGAATTAATCACGGAGAAAGGGTGTAGAAAGCTTTCAATAAATATATGTTCAGCTTCTGGTCTCCCCCAGGGCACTCTTTCTAAAATCAAATGCAACAACCTCTAGGCTCTAATTGATTTCTTTCTTGATCCCTGCAGAAACTGACATGGAAATCTAGACAGGCTGATGTAGACACATGCAGAATGAAGGGAAAACATAAGGTAGGCAATTTTCATTTCTTCTGCAGCTGCCACTTTGGGTTAAGTTCTTGACTGTTATCTCCAGCCACAGACCGTGATGAGGAATGGCTCACGCTAGTCCCTTTTCCCCCAGTAATTGCTTCTTCCATCAACTTATTGAAGGCTTTAATTTGCAAAAAACAGTTTGCTTTTAATGTGATGAAACAGTATGACAGCTGCGAGGGCTGCATCATGAACTATTTAGGCGGCACCAGGGACTTTGGACCCCAAACTGGCTTGTGCTGAGTCTTCTGAGCACACTTGCTGGGAGCCCGCCTCGTGGTCCACAGCCCTCAGAAAGTCTGCAGGAGAGCCCTGAAAGGCTGCCGCAGACACAAGGGGTCTGTGCCTCCCGCCACAGAGCAGCATAAAAACACACTCCAGCGGCAGACCTCGTGTATCAAGGGACTCTGGAGCCTCTGGCATTAAAATTAATGTGACGGGGTGCTGCTACGTCCTGGCTTGCCTTCCTTTGGTGGCACAAACACACACCTCCTGTTCTTATTTACTGTTGAAAAGCAGTTGTTACTGTCAGCATCATCTTGGGGGTAAAAACTCAAGGAGGAGCCGGGACTTTTCACAGGAGAACGCCCCAGCCCCTTGCATTTTCACCTTGCTCTCAGCACATCATGGCCCACGGTTGAATGGGTTTCTACCCTGAACTGGACACCCAAAAGTTTGAACTGTTTTTCAGGATGAGTGTCACAACTTTATTAAAGTTCTGCTGAAGAAAAATGATGATACTTTGTTCGTCTGTGGAACTAATGCCTTCAACCCTTCCTGCAGAAACTATAAGGTAAATATTGTTTTGTCTGTTGGAACCACACAGCCCGGAGGTATTTCATAATTTACTGTGATTGTGCCCGCAGTCACCTAAGAGGGTTAATTCAACACCACCTGGGTTCCTCTTGCTTGCTCCACTTAATGTAGTGCTCCACATGACTGATCCTGAGCAGGCTTCTAAGCTTCCTGTTTGTTCAGGATTGACTGACGTGGCTTTAAAGAGCCGACCCAGCAAAGTACGTTTCTGTTAAGACCCTATTCTCTATTGTTCAGAATGTCAGCCTGTGTACCCCATAGACCATGTGGGTGTCCTCTCTCTCCCTTTCTCCTTTTCCCTCCCCCCCCCACCATCTCCTCTCTGAGCACAAAAACACACTTATACTGTGAACGATTTCTATTTTAAAAGGGATCTCAAAAGCATGCCATTGGAAACTGTAGACATTCCTCTAGGTAAGGTTTTCAAGAACACAGGAATTTAATTCCATTCAGAACTCGGCTTACTTGACCATGGTCTGACTTATCTTGGCCTTCATGCAAAGGGGAAAAAGATTAACCCTTGCAGCATTAATAAATCCAGTTCATCTGATAATGGTGTCGCTGCAGGAGTGGAGGTAAAAATGACCTGAGGTCTTGACCACACATCTTTACCTTTCCTTATCCCTCTTCCTGCAGTAGCCTCTTGTTCAGCAAGTGCATGCTGAGTTTCTCCTACGACTAGGAATTGACGCTGTAAAGACAGATAGGAGGCGTCCATTCTTAGTGAAGCCAGACACTAAGAAAACTCAGGGAGAAGAAAACTTTAGTCCATGGGTTTAGTTCTTGGGTTCCATGGTTTGCTGCCATGCTGGCATAATACAGAGCATGATGGAAGCATCGCAGAAAAGTACTTACTTCAGCCTGAGACAAGGAGTCAGGGAAAGCTTCCAGAAGGAGGTGGACAACCCTGCTCTTCGAGTGCTCCCTCCTGTTGTCGGGACATATGGAACACGAACACCCCAGCCCAGGAGAAACCCGAGCATCTGTGATTGCCCAGAACCTGACATAGTGTCTCCAAACAGGTGTTCAGTTCATTGTTTGTGGGGTAAACAGTGAATGAGATAATGCCTAACCTCAGTCTTAAAGAAGAAGTAACCAAATGAAGGGAGCGGGGCATTCCAAGTAGGGGAACAGCATGAACAAAGGCACAGAGTTAGAAACTGTCTACTGAGCTTGAGCAACTTCATTTGGTGCCAAAGTGTTGGACCATGAAGTGACAAGTGACAATCAACAAGAGTCTGCAGAGGTAGGTGGCCCCAGGGATGAAAGGAAGAGAAGAGACTCAGGAAATACTGAAGTGGCCAGAACCAGGAGGATTTATGCTGTTGTTATATGGCAGAAAGCAACACAGCACTGTAAGGCAATTATCCTCCTATTTAAAAAAAAAAAAAAAAGGATTTACTAATTAATAAGAAGCACACATAAAGAGAGAGAGGGGTTAAGAACTACTGTGAGACCATCTCCGTTGGGTGGATGAGGTGGCCATCAATGTGGACAAGGAGGACAGAAGAGCGATGGGGTGGGTTCCATTTTGCATATGCTGACCGTGCCTGGCACCATGGATCGCAATGCCTACAGGACATGAATAGAGATCTCCAGCAAAAAAGATGGACGGCTCAGCCTTGATTTAGGGAGACACGGGGATGTCTAGATGTGGGTTTCACCGGCATAAAGTAAAACCTTAGGGATGAGAGAAGAAATGATGGGCTGCTGTCAGGACCAGAGGGCTCACCAGCCTGAGCTAGACAGTTTTAAAAGACTTTGCCTCAGCACAGACAGAGGGAGAATCTATTTTACCCTCATGCTCGTCTTCCATGTATGTTTGGGAATGGGCATCAGCAGGGCCAGCATTAGGGTGAGGCAAGGGAGGCACTCCGATCAGGAGCAACATGTGAGGGCACACCAAAAGCAATTCAGTAATAGGGCTTCCCAGGTGGCAGTGGTGAGGAATCTGCCTTGCAATGCAAGAGACACGGGCTCAGTCCCTGGTGCGGAAAGATCCCACACGCTACGGAGCAACCATGTACAACTCCTGGGACGGTGAGCCGCACCAAGAGAAGCCGCTGCAGTGAGAAATGCACACCACAGCTAGAGGCTACCTCTTCCGCTGGCTCTTAGTAAATGGGGAAAACCCACGTGCAGCAACTAGGGCCCACCAGAGCCGATAAAGGAGTAAATGACTTTTTAAAATTTAGTAATCAAGATACATGATATTTTCAATGTGGTATTTTTATAAGTCTAAACTAATGCCCCAAATGTAAAAGTGTTAGTCCCTCAGTTTTGTCTGACTCTTTGTAACTTCATGGACTGTAGCCCACCAGGCTCCTCTGTCCATGGAATTCTCCAGGCAAAAATACTAGAGTAGGCAGCCATTCCCTTCTCCAGCAGATCTTCACAACCCAGAGATCGAACCCAGGTCTCCTGCTTTGCGAGCAGACTCTTTACCATCTGAGCCACCAGGGAAGCAGAGGATGAGATGGTTGGATGGCATCACCGACTCAATGAACACGAGTTTGGGCAAACTCCAGGAGATGGTGAAAGACAGGGAAGCCTAACATTCTGCAGTCCATGGGGTCACAAAGTTGGACACAACTGAACAACAACAATGCAAAAAAATACTATCACTAGATATTACAATTTCAGATAACGACAGGAGCTAATTCAGGTGCTAAGAGGCAGCCCGTCAAGTCAAACATTCAGCCAGTAACAATATACCGGAGCTCTGACTTTAATTCTGCCACTTAATATTCCATCCCTGTGTGTCATTGTTTAGGACTCATTAAGATGAATGCTTTGAACAAATCCGAACGAATTCCCTAGCTGGAGACCTATCTCCTATGACAAATTACAGGTTTCCTTGGCACTGTGTTACCCAGCCTGCAAGGGATCCAGCTCCTTCTTCCCACACGTGTTCCATTCCCCAGGGTGCTCCACCTCTACGAGGTGCCTTCACCTCCCCCTTGTTCTAGCCACACCTGCTGAGACATGTTCCAGGAGCCCAGGGCCTCACAGGAACAACAGACAGGATATACCTAGCATGGAGAATGGCAGGGAGAACTCTTAGCATTGCTCAGAAAAGTGTTTTCAGACTCTCCGGGCAGACTGGGACTTTCCCGAGGACATGGGACATAATGTATTTGGCTTCAGAGAAAATGCACAGCCTATCTCATAAGAGCTTTTTAATCACCAGATCAGGACCAAAGGGTCAAAGCAAAAACAATAGCCAGTCTTCCACTGAAAGACCCAAATCACAAAGTTCAGAAGCACCAAGTGAAACTACTTTGAAGCAGGAAGGTGACAAAATTTTGGTCTCTGCTTCTGCACCATGCCCTGACTTCCACAAGTTTTATAACAGACGTAAGCTGAATATATTAGAGAGATTAGAGCCCCAAATAAGATTATCCGGGGAAGAATTCTGAAGGCTGTCCATTATAAATCTACAACTACACTCCATACCTTTTCCCTCCTGTTTTCTAAACCTCTTGAACTTCTGCACAAGTCAGGCTGGTTCTTAGTATAATTATCTCTACCCCGCGGTGATTTAATTTCCCAGGGGCTGTTGTTAAGTCTGAGATTTGATGACTGCTACAAGGATTAGTTCTTACTTTAGGGAAAGAGGATTTCACCATGGCATTGTCTTGTCTCTGGACTTTCCAAGTTCACAAACCAATACATTAATTCCTCATTGCTTCCCACCCGTGACTAGCTATAGCTGTGGCTGCTTTTTTAGAAGTTAGGTACATTTTTAAAAATATATCCCCCTCGTATATTATTGTTTCCCCGTGGGCAGGATTACAGCCTGCAACTGCTTGGGATAACAGCATTTCTGTTGCATCACTGTATAGCAGGTATCGCTCTGAATACTTGTCACAGACTGCAAAGTCTGTCACAGTTCAACAGGAAGCTCTTGTTGGGATAAAATATTAGGAAAAGACTTTCATAAAAATGTGCCGAGGAAGAGTACATTTGCTTTAAAGGGTGACTAACTTGAACATCTTTCTCCTAAAAATGTATTTCTAACACAGCTGCTTTATGTGATTCTCAGCCACAGTTTAAACAAGCATTACGGCTTTGATGGGGGAGATCCCAACGTGGTTGCACATAGAAAAGGCCTGTCCTATCCTTGAAAAGTTTCTGTGGGTTGAGGGCAAAGGGCACAAATGATTGGACTATACTAGCAACTGCTGAGTAAGGATCTCACTCTCTCCTCCTGGGCAGCAACTCCAGGCACCTTGATTCAGGCACTTCAATTGTCATGCTAAAGAGCATTTCACAGATCCTTCCTCAGTGCTGTCTTGGGTTTGTCTTCTTTCTGTTTTCATATATGGAATCAAACCATGCCACTGCCAGATGATAAACAAAATACCCTAAAACCATAAAGAAGACTGAAATACAGAGGAGTCAGAACATTAGTACTGTGGAAGATATCACTGTCTGGTCTCTGTGATGCTGAGATTTAAATGCTAGGAAGTTCTCATGGTGTCAGGAAGGGAGGGTGGAAGGAACCCCTGAATTATTGGTCTAGATGGGCCAAGCACTGACGGTTGGCTGATCAATAGAGGTTCATTTCCTGCTCACATCACAGTCAAGTGTGGGTCAGTGAGTTTCTGTTCTGAGAGGTTATTCAGAAAGCCAGCTCTGTCCTGCTTATATGTCTGCCATCTCTTGCGATCTCCTAGGATCTTGGAATTCTCCACTGGATCCTCTCTAGGATCCAGTGAAGAAGATGGAAAGAGAAGGGAAGAATGTGGAGAGCAAGAGTGGAGGATCTGGGGAGGTTTTCAGGGGCAAGACCTAGAGGTGGGGCAGAGCCTTGTACTCACAGCCCATTGGCCAGAGCTCAGTCATGTGATCACACCTGACTGCAAGGGAGGATGGGAAATGTAGTTTAGTGTGATATGGAGGAAAGGGAAATGAATTTGTTGAACAGCTAGTAAGGCTTTGCCTCACCTGCAAATGCCTATGAGCAGGCAGGTAACTTGTAAGAGGGAAGCAAGCAGTATATCAATACTATCTATGGGTAAAGGAGTCTTGGTGCTAGAGACTATATGCTGATCTGAAAAAAATGGCAGGGGTGGCCATTACTCAACTATAGCTTGCTGCCACTTGGCTAAGAAGGGCCTGAACTGACTTACCCACATGTTCAAAAGATGCAAGAAATCCAGGTTTTCATATGCAATCTGCCTTTTTAAAAGAGAGTTAGTTTTCCTTTTTCTTTTTCTAACCATACTCAGATGACCAAACAGGCAGGCTAGTAATAACCTCTAGGGTACAGGAATAAGCCTGGGTTGGGCAGGAGGAGATGGGAGTCAAGTGGCAACTACATGCTTATATCTGGGGCCCGTGGAAGCCTCTCAGCTTCTGGGCCACTCTTTCTCATCTACATAATCTGAGGATCAGACATGTTTCTGAAGTAGGTGCAAAGGTCACCTGAGCTCTGCTTGCATCCGTGTTTTTGTTCATGCTTGCTAATGCCATACTATTCTTGCAGGTAACCTGAGAAAGAATTCCAGAGTCGTCTTCTAGAATTTAACCCACAAAGGCAAGAGTCCTCTGGCAAAACAAAGCAAAAACTGAGGTCATTCTCTGTAGAGTTCATGACTTAGCAGATAATTCTTGGGGATGAGGGAATATGTTTTCTTGATGAATACCTCAGAAATCCCTTTTCCAAGGAGAAAGATGCTTATTTCTCTAGCATTCCAGGAGGATATGGGAATCTCTTTATGGTCATGGTTCTGAGTCAAGCAAACATCACTGATTCTTCTGACTCTCCTAGCTACAGAATCTTGGTCAAGTGACTTAATCTCTCTCAACGTCATCTTCCTCATCTGAAACCAAAAGACTTAACCTTAGAGGGTATTGGAGTATTATTTGCACCAGGCATATAAATTGCTCAAAAAATTAAGTGCTCTGTAAATATTAGTTGCTGTTATTATTTGTCAGTTTTTCCTAATTTAGTCATATTATTTCATTTAGATGGATACTTTGGAACCTGTGGGTGATGAATTTAGCGGAATGGCCAGATGCCCTTACGATGCCAAACATGCCAATATTGCACTGTTTGCAGGTAAATGACCTGATTTCCTGATTTCTCCTCATTGCGTTTGTTTTCGTGGGCTCAGTCTGTGGCCCTGGAGGATTTAAAGAGTCACAGTTATACTTTGATTCTCTGGTGACTACTGTAACTAAGAAAGCCTTTTCCATCTGAAATCATATGGAAATTTTACTTTTGTTTTTTTGTTGTTGTTCAGTCACTCAGTCATGTCCGACTCTTTGCGAACCCATGGACTGCAACACACCAGGCTTCCCTGTCCTTCACTATCTCCTGGAGTTTACTCAAACTCATGTCCATTGAGTCAGTGATGCCATCCAACCATCTCATCCTCTGTCATCCCCTTTTCCTCCTGCCTTCAATCTTTCCCAGCATCAGGGTCATTTCCAATGAGTTGGCTCTTCCCATCAAGTGGGAAAGTATTGGAGCTTCAGCTTGAGCATCAGTCCTTCCAATGAATATTCAGGGTAGATTCCTTTAGGATTGACTGGTTTGATCTCCTTGCTTTTTTTTCCTTTTCTCTCCTCGCTTCTTAAGACAAGTCTTTGCCATGCTTACCCATGCTTCTCTGCCTTCAGAAAGAGTAACAACTTTGCACTGAACATGCGGCATACTAGTTAGGGCATGTCTGGGCTGAAGTAATAGAAAATCCCACCTCTAACCCCCAGTGTGAACTGAGTATTTGAGGTGGGGTAGACTTTGGGGTTGGTTTGATTCAACAACTCATTCATCTCATCTAGAACGTAGGTCCTTTTCATTTCTCTGCTTAGTTTTCTTTCTTTCTCTGAGGGAGACTGGCTGTTCTCACAGTCATAGAATGGCTGTTGGGTCTCAATTAGGGCTACATGTCCTTTTGTCTGGGCTTCTCAGGTGGCGCTAGTGGTAAAGAACTCACATGCCAATGCAGGACACTTAAGAGATGTGGGTTTGATCCCTGGGTTTTGAAGATTCCCCTGGAGGAGGGCATGGCAACTGACTCCAGTATTCTAGCTGGGAGAATCCCCTGGACAGAGGAGCCTGGCAGGCTACAGTCCATAAGGTTGCATAGAGTTGGACGTGACTGAAGTAACTTAGCATGTACACACATCCCCTTGTCTACATATAGAAGGGAGAAGGAAAGAGACGAAAGGAAGCTTCTATAAGCTCTCTCGGTTACCAGCACATCTTCTCAAATATCATGACCTCATGAGCTTACATGCCTATCTCTGATAGAACTGTAATGGCCGAAGGGATGATGCTGATGATCAAAGGTTGACCAGTACTCCCCATTGCTACTCCTTCCTTCCGTTGCAAAGGGTATAGAATGAAAGCAAATAAGCCATGACTTTCAGATGGAGATTTTTGTGTATGTGTGTGGGCGTTTTACTGATAATTAGAAATTTATTTAGGAATTCATTGCCAGCTGTGCTCATTGAGGTGGGTGTAGGGAGAAGTATTGGTTAGGAGCTCCTCCAAAAGTAGAGCATTCCTAGCAAGCAGCCTTGTAAGAAACACAAAGTCAGGTAAACCCATTTGTAAGCATAGGTAGGGGCAAGGCCACTGGAAAGAGTCCTTGAGGATTATATTCTCAAGTGCCTAACTTCTACTGCAGCACTTTTCTGACACTTGGAACCTGCATTAGTAATAGAGTACTGGAGGTTGTGGACTGCAGTGGAGAATGTAAATTTAATTAGGAAAAAGAGGCAGTCCAAGGTAGAAAGAGGAGAATGAGCAGAGTGTTTTCCGAGGCTACCAACCTTCCAAGAGCAAGCCCCACGAAACCATCTTGTGGCTGTGACTCCTTCTCCCCAGAAGGTGTATCTGATTCCATGTTAACTGAAATGCTTGAAAGCTCTTAAAACTTCCACCATTGTAAACAGAGGATACTTGTTGCCCCTGAATAGTTGTCATATTACCAACAGTGACAAAATAGTACTCTATTTTATGAGTAAAAGTTCTGGCAAGATATCCAGTTTAAAATGTAAGACAAAAAGTATGGAAGTGTTCAACAGCAGTAACCACACACACACACACACCACTGTCCTCTCCTCCTCAGGTATATCCATATGACCTGGAGCTATGATTCTATAGGAAAAATTGTGATTTTTGAAGATGCATGTGTATCAATAGAAAGGTTTGCCATCTGCAGCCAAAATCTAACCCAGAAGGTCAACATGTACAGATATATGACTGCCAATAACGTAGATATGAAGACAGCTCTACCTGAAACTGAGCAAATACCAGTTAAGACCAAAGAAAGTGAAAGTGAAAGAAAGTGAAGTCGCTCAGTTGTGTCCGACTCTTTGCAATCCCATCGACTGTAGTCTACCAGGCTTCTCTGTCCATGGGATTTTCCAGGCAAGAGTACTGGAGTGGGTTGCCATTGCCTTCTCCAGGGGATCTTCCTGACCCAGGGATCAAACCCAGGTCTCCAGCATTGCAGGCAGATGCTTTACCCTCTGAGCCACCAGGGACCAAAAGTAGACCACGAAGACTTTGCTTTGGTATGTTTATTTAAAACAGAACCATATGCTTATCCCATGAGGGTTAGAGCTTAAAGAGAACTGTGATGTATATAAGCCATTTCTGAAGATGCTCTGGAAACCACAATTAATGAAGACAGGTAACCCATTAAAGCTCAGCCAAGAAAGCTATTTTTTATATTGAATATAATTATTGTTTCCACTTCATCTATACAGATTATTCCAGAACAGCCCATTTGATTATCTGTGTAAAGAATGCTTGCTAATCCAGGAAAAGAACCACAAATTTTAAGGATTCGTCTTTAATCATCTTGTCTCTCTTTTGCCTTGGATGTATCCTCAAGTAGAAGTCCCAAAGAGCATGAATTCTTAAAGAAAAGTCCAGTTTGAACTCAGCATCATCCCTTCCCCCTCTATATTTTGGCTTTTTGTATATCAGAATGTTCTCAGTTTGAGACTTTGGAAATACTGAAACAAGTATCTCTTAAATGGAAAGCTGGATCAGTAGAACTTAGTGGCTCTCCTGATTGAGGTAAAGAGGAGCAGAGACTCAAAAAGGATACATATACCAGTCTTCTTTTTTTTCTTTTTTTTAATCAGAGTATGATTACATGTAGCAATTTTAGTCAGCTCTTTTTTGCTTACAAATCCTCTTCAACGTCCCTCACTTGCTTAGGCTGCAGACTTTCTTCCTTCTGCTTGTACTTGAATTTTTCTGGTGATACAATCAACCTCCATCTTTCCCGGGGCTCCTACCTAATCCAGTTTGCCACGGTATGGTGGTGGCTGCAGTGTCCAAGGGGCCTTGGCCTTGAGATTTCAGTCAAGGTCCATCTAATGGAGTGAAGCAAACAACATTCTTCATTTACCCTGTTCCCTGAGCTGCTGCTGCTTAGAAATTGCCATGCAATTTAAAAATGAAAAATGTTTCATCTCTTGTGATCCCAATTTAAAATGGTTAGGAATGTGGGTCAAGTATTTTCCTAGCGACTCTTGGATTGGTCCCAGTTGTCCTATCTTATTGGCCTGATATAGGAAAGTCAGGTGGGGATGTCTCTGTTATTCCCCCACGCCCACCATCTTGCTCCAACCCTATTCTCCTCTTCTCTTTCTCTTCAAAGATGGAAAACTATACTCTGCTACAGTGACAGACTTCCTTGCCATTGATGCAGTCATCTACCGGAGCCTTGGAGACAGCCCAACCCTACGGACCGTCAAGCATGATTCAAAATGGTTAAAAGGTGAACAAACAATTAAAAAAAGAAAGGAGGTGTGGTGGGGGAGATATATATCCTGAAGGAGATTTAGCATCTGAATGGTCCAGACTGTAGTTTCATTTTAGTAATGGCTTCTCCCGGACAGGAAGGTGGAAATTGCATCTCTTGCCCCGAGTTGATTTATTACCTCCCCTTTTCACTTCCCATGAGTTTCTGGAGTATTATCAAAACTACCAACATCACTATAATAGAATACATTACATTCATCTTTCCTGCTTCAAGCTCTCATTTCAAAGTCCCACATGAAACCAACTAAACAAAACACTTCATTCATAGAAGGGAACAGGGAATTAGAGGTGGTGGGGGACAGGATAAAAGCAGTTCACAACCCGAATGAGTCAAGGTTGACAAGGCAATGTGTACGAAATCTGTTCTGTAATATGAGCCTAGTATTGTAAAAAATAAAATTACAGAGATATGCAAAACTCATTTATTCTTCATTGTTCATTGCAACTGCTTCTGCAAGATTAAATCTGTAGACTTAAATGCTTTTGGAAATCACTAAGCACTTGCATGTGTAAAGTCACTAGAAATGGTTAATGTTAACCAAATGTCTAATGGCCCTACAATTTTATTTCATAGCATGTCTTTGGTTGCAACTGATTGCAGTTCTTTTAACTCTGTGTGACATGCCCCCAATTAAAGTGCCCATTTGTCCACAGAACCGTATTTTGTCCAAGCGGTAGATTATGGAGACTACATCTACTTCTTCTTTAGGGAAATAGCGGTGGAGTACAACAGCATGGGAAAGGTAAGAGGGGAGGATGTCTTAATATGGGGCCGATGTGGTTATGAATGGCTTTGAAATAAAACCATAAATCTAAGGACAAGGTTGTCCTTTTGAGAAGACCCAGCAAAGACTGGTGGAAATGAAACATTTTGCTTCCTTGAACCCCTCTATGCTTTTTCTGATTAGTAACAGAATACAGGGAAACCTCTTAAATACACTGAAAACTTAATGAACAGATGAGTTTCAAGTATCTTCAGAAGGATGTGGTTTCCAGGTCTACTCATCAAGGTTTTTTTTTGTTTGTTTTGATTTGTTTTAAACTGAGCTGCTCTACAGAGAGAAAGTAACTATTCAATACCTATAAGCACACCCAGGGTCTTGACTGTATTCATTGCAAAAAGCAATAGAGACTTAGGGGATGTCTATTTTGATTATTTTTACCAGAGAGTGGATCAAGACCACTGAGTTAGAGGGCACAAATTCAATACCAGGGTGGCTTGCACAGTTAGAGGAATTCAGAGCATGAGAGGCTGAGCCCAGAGGCAGCCAGGGAGGATGGCAGAGATGGCACATACAAAGTGCGCTTTTGTTTGAGGAAATAAAAAGCTAAGCAGTCTGTATGGAAATGAGTGTATGTGCCTGGGAGCTGATCCCCTGAAGGATTTATAGTTCTGTATTAAATGCCACAGCCTTATCTTTCAAAACATGCTGTTCCAATGATGAGTTCCCCCCCACTTTTTTTTGCCACTGATTTTAGAAACACAGGATTAAATGAAGCATCTTGTTGATCCGTTTTTATTTTTCTAAGAAAGGTAAATTCTACCAAGATCTCCATGAAGAGGAAGTGCATTTCATCTTCTCCGTGTTTGCCCTCTGCAGGTGGTTTTCCCAAGGGTGGCTCAGGTTTGTAAGAATGACATGGGAGGGTCTCAGAGAGTGCTGGAGAAGCAGTGGACTTCTTTCCTGAAGGCTCGCCTCAATTGCTCCGTCCCCGGGGACTCCCATTTTTATTTCAACATCCTGCAGGCAGTTACCGATGTGATTCATATTCATGGCCGTGATGTTGTCCTGGCAACCTTCTCCACACCTTATAACAGGTAACCATGCCCTGGCGGTGCGGACTTCATCGGTCCTTCCTGGCTTCCTTTTCCCAAGTGGTTCTTGTCTAATACACAAGATTTGCAACCGATGAAAACACTGCCATTTGCTATTTGTAACTAATAAGCACTTAACACTCAGTTTTCATCCACAAATGAACAGTCAGTATAAGTGCTGTTAGAGAATTTTGGAGAAAGTAATGAGATAAATTATTCCAATATCTTTTCAGATGTCTGGGATAGAAATACTATTCATGTGTTATTTCTCAATCCCTCTAGTTATCTTGAAAAGTAAATACAGTTGTCTTCTTTTCACACTTGAGGAAACCAAGTTCAATTATACTCTCTGATCTAGGCCGTCCACAGATAGAAGCAGCAGCTTTGGCATTCCAGAATGTTCCTCTTTTCTAGGTCACCTAACATTTTATTTGACTTCTTTTAATATTTCTATGACTAGATCAGTAATTTTTGAAAAATACTGGATATGTATTAAAATGCTACAGGGTGAAATTTAGGAAGCAAATGAGTCCATCTTTAATTCCACCTGGTTATCATCCTGTCAGAGGAACCAGAATCCCAACCACAGCACCATTGTCTGATTCTGGAGGGGTTTATTGAGGATTTAGGTTTCCCTGGTGGTTCAGCACTAAAGAATCCACTGCAATGCAAGTGATGCAGGTTTGACCCCTAGGCCTGGAAGATCCCTTGGAGAAAGAAATGGCAACCTACTCCAGTATTCTGGCCTGGGAAATCCCATGGACAGAGGACCCTAGTGGCCTACACTCCATGGGGTCACAAGAGTTGGACATGACTGAGCGACACCACCACCACCTCCATTGAGGATTTCAGTTCAGTTCAGTTCAGTCGCTCAGTCGTGTCCGACTTCTTGCAACCCCATGAATCACAGCATGTCAGGCCTCCCTGTTCATCACCATCTCTCGGAGTTCACTCNCAAGAAATTGAAGTACATGTACTAGACTGTGTACAGTTCTGCCTGTTCTCTCTGATCTTCTGCTAGGAATACACTGTCTTGTTGTGGATTATACTTTTTACAAAGACTTTGAAGAACCTGATGAAAGGCTAGATGACAGGAACATACCTGATGAGACTGCAGGACAACAGCTAGGAAAAAATGCCTAAGAACTGGGTAAAGTTTAAACAGAGCAAGCTGAAAGATGAAATAACGTTCCTCAATTATACAGAGGGCAAGAGTCAAGAGTCCCCCACTGAAGACATAAGAAAACATAAACCTATATTGCAGCAAGTATTTAATTAGGTTTAAGTAAGTTGTGACTATCTGAAGGAATTTTTAGACTTGAGAATAGAAAAGATGTAAAAATTCAGGCCTTAACTGCTTGTACTTTGGAACCCATGTAGCTAGGAATGTTGAAAAAGAAGACTGTTCTGGAACATAGGAATGTAAGTGCCAGCGGAATTTCAGAGCACGTTTCTAAATTTTTTTAAAGTTTTTTGAGAAAATGAGTTACTTTGTGATTACAACAAAGTAGGAGGTTCCAAGAGTACTGGAGTGGGGTGCCATTGCTTTCTCCAAAATATTACACATACTCCATTTAAAGAATTTTCTTTAAAGGTCCCTAGGAGACATTCAATAAGTGCATACTAATGCAGTCTCAGAAACTATATTTGGTCAGGAAAATCAGAAAATGGCAAAAGTATGCAGACCAGTCTTCATCTATAAATGATAGTCCCTCTCTGATTACTCTCTCTGGTTTCATCCCTTTCCACCCCATTCTCCACACATTCCCACTCCATCATGTCAGGTTGTCTCAAATCCTTTAGGGGCTCCTCTTGCCCTGAAGATAAAGCCCAGCTCCCTTGCTGGCATGGCATGGAAGCCCATCATGGTCAGGTGTCAGCTCCTCCTCCAGTGCAGAGGGTTGACTGAACTGCTCATGCCCTGCTGTCTTGCCCAGTCTGCTCCCCCAACCTATCTGCTTGCCCACTGAGCCCCTGGGCATGCTCCAAGGCTCAGTTCCAACCACATCCCCTGGAACTCTGCACATGCCTTTCACATATACTGCTTTTACCAGATGGTCTTGGAAAAGTTGTTGTTGTTGTTATTATCACTGCTGTTGTTGCTTGCCACCACACTGAATTATCAATCAGCTGAGAGCACGATTTGTTATTTACTGAGCATTCACTGCTTGAGATTGGGGATTCTATAATATATGTTGAATGAACAGAAGATGGAAATAAAGGGAGGGGATAAAGTAGGGAAGAAAAAAGAAAGGATTTTACATATGATTCTAACATTAGGAAGATTATAAACCCTGGGGTATTTTTAGCGATTATGAAGTGCCTCATAAAATACTTCAAAATTTATCCTATTTTTCTTAATATTTAAAGTAAATGTGTACACTTCTTACTTTTAGGAGAGCAAGATGTGAAAAAAGTCTTACAAAATTAAATAATGTTAGGGGCGCTGAAGTTTCCAAACAAATGGAGATCACTGTCTTATTATAGACTTAATATTGTGAATAACATACACATACACACACACACGCTACATACTTTAAAATTCATCCTGCTACTCTGTTTTAAATAAGCTTTCTAATCCTCCCCCATTTCTCGCTTTCTTAGTAATACTTCAATAATTATTTTGTGAAATTAAAGATGGCATAAAATTCTCCTAATCATACACAGAGTGTTTTCCATAGCCTTTCGACATGTGTAAAATCCGGGCCAAATCATTCTCTCTGCCCTGTATGACGCTGATGCTGCCAAGCACCTGTGTCTTGGTCTGGGTGCTTCTGTGTGCAGGGACCCACTATCTCAAAGCCTGATTCAAACTGTTGGCCAGCCAGTGCCTGAAATTTATTTGATCAAAATCAAGGAACAACCATAGAAACAAACACAGGTTCAAGTAGTGTACCTAGATGAATGAATAATTCATGTCCTCTCACCATTGATGAAAAACAACCCCAAAGTCCTTCCAGGAGCGCCAGGCAAGAATGTAATTATAGGTAGAGATTACTGATGTTATTATTATTTAGCACTTAATTGGGCATTTTATTTGCAAAGCATTGGTGCTTTAGAGATTTAAACTGTTTAGTCTTATGCAAATAAACAGGAAGTAAAATTTGCAGTGTACAGTGACTAACATAAAACATGTTTGGGTTCCTCACACATTCATTCTCACTACTGACATGCTTGACTTGAGGAGCCAAATTCAGAGAAGGAATATGTGGACAGCAGGGACACTCTTACTTCAAACTTTTACGAATATCGGAGATGCAAAGTGTTGTCCAAACATTTTATCTTTGGTTTAAAGACTGGTAATTAATTTCAGGGAATTCATGAAACTTGAAAATCACCAGGTCAGCCATTCCTCCTCTATAAACAAAAGCAGTGCCAGACACAAGACCAAAAGAAGGGTTTTTTCCCTATGATTTTGCTTTAACTAGCCCTTTCTTTAAGACCAGTGAGGCAAATTTGATTCACTGAAACATTCTTATGTACTAGGATCTCTTACATTTAGAGTGTTCAGAGTATGAACATTAAATTTCAACTGCCAGTACTAAGGAAGTTTCTTTGGTATTGTTTTCCAAACTGCATGCGGAACTGTTGCATAAGTAACACTTTGTATGAAATGTCCCATTGCAGCATCCCTGGGTCTGCAGTGTGTGCCTATGACATGCATGACATTGCCAATGTCTTTACTGGGAGATTCAAAGAACAGAAGTCTCCAGATTCCACATGGACGCCAGTTCCTGATGAACGTGTGCCTAAGCCCAGGTATGTGCCCATGTTTATCAGGCTCTTTTAAAAATCCAGAAATGGTGCACTTAGCTCTCATGATAATGAGTATCTTGGGCTTCCCAGGTGGCACTAGTGGTAAAGATCCCGCCTGCCAATGCAGGAGACACAAGAGACGTGGGTTCGATCCCTGGGTTGGGAAGATCCCCTGGAGGAGGGCATGGCAACTCACTCCAGTATTCTTGCCTGAAGAATCCCATGGACAAAGGAGCCTGGAGGGCTGCAGTCCACAGGGCCACAAAGAGTCAGACACAACTGAAGCAACTTAGCACACACGCAATGAGCATCTTATCAACTGCACACCAGGGCCTTCCATGCTGGCAGATACAAATGCCAACACAATAGAAAGAACTGTGAGGCCATTTACCTTCATTCCCTTAACCAAAACGCCAAATTACTCCAAGTTATATTCAAAACAGTGACTCTCTAGTCTTTCACTTAGACTATGTATCTGTGGATTATCCACTGTAATCCTTGGATGACAGGAGCCATCCGCCCCAGCAGCCCCAGTGGTCTATAGCTGAGGAAACTGAGGCCCAGAGAGGTACAGAGGGTGTTGTGCAAGTTTCTGGGGAGATGACTTCCACCACTCTTCCCTGCTTCCCTTCAGTTTCACGGAGACACATGTCTTTCAGCCTTAATAAAATGTAAAATATAAACGGTGTTGGGTGAATTCTGTGACTAGACTGGATCAGAGCTAATCCCGAGTTAAGGGCAGGTAGGGATCAGCAGGAGCAGTGGGCCATTATTAGGATGTCTCTGGTCTGAGGGTTCTACTCTGTTTGGGGTCTGGATATACTGCAGATTCCCTCATCTTCACAACATGCCCCAAAACTGCTTTCACGGGGAACATATTGTCCAGAGACAATCTAGAGACTTTTGGTCCTGTGTAATTTCCAGCAAATCTGCACACTAAACCAGTCCAATACTCTGTCCACCTGATATGAACAGCCAACTCATTGGAAAAGGCCATGATGCTGGGAAATATTGAGAGCAGGAGGAGGGGGCAACAGAGAATGGGATGGTTGGATGGCATCATTGACTCAACAGATGTGAGTTTGAGCAAACTCCAGGAGATGGTAAAGGACAGAGAAGCCTAGCATGCTGTAGTCCATGGGGTCGCAAAGAGTCGGACACGACTGAGTAACTGAACAACAAACCAGTTCATTGATTTCTCTAACTGGGACGGGATGAAACCCTCTCCCAGCCCTGTGCCTGCCCACTTTACTCCACACGCGGCATACCTCCCTTTGTTGTTCACTCAGTAGTGTCTGACTCCTACAGCATTTGAAACCTACATTATAAATATACAGAAACATCCCTGTGTGTTAGCTTCCTCCACTCAATCTGTGGAAGGAAACCCAATGTCTTTTAAACTTTTTTGGTTTCCAACTCTTTCCTCCAACATCCAATTCCATCCCCCCAAAAATACCTAACCAATTCACTGAATTGAACGACCTTAGATGATATGAACCACTGTACCCAGGGCAGAAACCCCTATGGTCCATCCTTTTTCATCCCCTGAACCATCTGGCTACTAAGGGAGAACAGGCTAATTGTAAAAAACATTCCCTGGCATCCTCAGGTGAATTCTCAAAGGTTCTAAGTCAGGTGGATTCTCTAAAGGAGTGTTGACTACCTCCCAGGCAAGCAGGACGCATACTTTAAGTGACTTTCTGCTGGTCATCGCTCCACGTGCTGGCCTGTCTCTCTTACAGACAGCAGGATGCTTTCCCTGGTGGTTGGGTTAGTGCCGTGAAAGCATGTGCCCAGGGCTAGATTCTGCCACTGCTGTCAGGGCCCACTTTTCCCTCCTGCACCAGAGGGGAGGCCAGGGGTCTGAACAAGACTGGTGCTAGTGTCTCCCTGATCTGACTTTGCTGAGATGTCCCTTGACTCCTGAAACCATGTCATTTCTTCTAGAAACCAATCTTCAGTGTCATTGTTCAGCGTGTTTTAAAATGACTTTTCAGACAAGAATTTCAGTGTAATTGGCTTTTCATGCCTACCCAAATCAAATGAAAGCAGTAAAAAAACAAAAGGCTCCCTGACCTCCTGTTAATGACAGAGGGTTACACTGAGTCTAGCAGGTAGGTTCAGTGGTAAAGAATCCACCTGCCAAGCAGGAGATGCAGGTTCAGTCCCTGGGTTGGGAAGATCCCCTGGAGAAGGAAATGGCAACCCACTCCAGTAATCTTGTCTGAGAAATCCCATGGACAGAGGAGCCTGGTGGGCTACAGTCCATGAGGTTGCAAAAGAGATGGACATGGCTTAGCAACTAAACCACAACCACAAAGCTGGTTACATAAGGCCAGCAACTTTCTGAACACCTTTGTTTGCTATATTTGTGAAAAAGTCAGCCCAGTTGTCTCCTTCTGTGGAACAAATGCCTTCAGAACTCCTAGCAGGGTTTTAAGATAGGCAGAGTAGTCCCAGGAATGTGCAAACATCTCACTTGTTTCAAAATTCTCACTTGTTTCGAACTCCATCACTGTTTGTGGAGTTTGTTTGTGTTTCTGGCGGAGAAACCCGGCTGCTCTCAGCCAAGGCTGAACCGCCCTGGCTCAGGCTTCTCTATGGAGCATGGAGGCGGCCCCGAGGCAATCTAAGCATATTTTTTGGTGGCATTATGCATTGTTCAGCTTCCTATTCTCAGCCTCCAATCTATTCTCCCTCATGCCAGTTGCACAGAGAAGCAGTTCATTCAAAGAATTTGCCATAAAGCATGACAGAAGCTCCCTCCCTTTGTTTCTTTGTAGGCCAGGCTGCTGTGCCGGCTCCGCCTCCTTAGAAAAATACACCACCTCCAATGAATTTCCTGATGACACCTTGAATTTCATCAAAACGCACCCACTCATGGATGAGGCCGTGCCGTCCATCATCAACAGGCCGTGGTTTCTGAGGACGATGGTCAGGTGGGTGTCAGGCAAACCGTGTCCTTACTGGATTTCCCATTGCCACCCGTGATCATTGGACCTGTCATCAGTGGATCATGATTTGAAGTGCCATGTACCCCTTTTGTCATCCTGGCCTGGGTTCAGTTCTGAAGTCCTGGGTGGTTGAGTGGATGCCACCAAACCCCCATAACCACATTCCCAGTGAAAACACAGTTCAGAGAGTTTCAGGCTAACTAGACCCAGACCAGCAATTAGAGGAGGCAAAGATGTCTCCTTTGCCTTAGCTGGTTAATTCCAGGTGTGTTCAAGTAGAGAAGCTTGAAGACAATCAGTCAATGGATGTACATACCTGTTTGTTTGTTGTGGTTGCAAAACATGCTGCAGATTCCATCTGAGCACTGTCTCTGAACTGTTAGCTGTCACAACAGGCCCCCCTGACAGCTCAAACAGGAAAGAATCTGTCTACAATGCAGGAGACCTGGGTTCAATCCCTGGATTGGGAAGACCCCCTGGAGGAGGGCATGGCAACCCACTCCAGTATTCTTTCTTGGAGAATCCCATGGACAAAGGAGCCTGGCAGGCTACAGTCCATGGGGTCGCAAAGAGTCAGACACCACTGAAGCGACTTTGCACGCACAAAGTACTATAATGGTTCTTGCCCATAAGATGGAAACCATGGTACATAACTTGCAGAAGAGTCCATGTTTTCCAGTTCCTGCCACACTGCTTAAAGAGAAAAGGGTATCCATGGACTGTTGAACTGCTATGGGATTTTAGAGAAGGAAAGAGGCCGTGTAGGACTTACCTAAGAGGATGATAAGGACTAACACTCTTTACCTTTGGCTTTATATGAATTTTGTTTGGCTTATATATCCTTTTATTTATTAACAGTGCCATTCGCACTCTACCCCTCCTCCCACCCCCCCCATCCTTCAGAATTCTCAACCCCTCTGTACACAATCCAAAATCTTCCCAACCTGACGTTCTGTTGACAAGTCTTGGCACCTCAGAGGAAAAGTGGAAAAATGGTAGCCAGGGCTTTTCTTTTCAGTATTCAGTGAAGCATTAGTGGTTAGTGCGAAATATGAAATGAGTTCACTTATTTCTTCCCCTCTTCACAGGAGACACCAGTCTCTCCTTGTTGCTCATGGAAGGGATAATTGCCAAGTGGTTTCAGATGGTATGGCTACGTATTCATTATGTAACTTGGCCTCTGCACATACCTCTTTCCTCCCCTTGGGGCCATACCAACGCTCTACATATGGAAATAAAGGAGCAGAGTGGCTGGAGAGCATTATTTATATGCATATGTTTTTCTTGAGGTTCTTACTAGAAAGCTCAATCACAACTGTTTGAAGTGGAAAAGGGGGACACGTTAATGAAAGACAACAAAGATATAAAAACTGTGATCCTGTCATTTTAGATACCGTCTGACCAAAATTGCGGTGGACACCGCTGCTGGCCCGTATCAGAACCACACTGTGGTTTTCCTGGGATCGGAGAAGGGAATCATCTTGAAGTTCTTGGCCAGGACAGGAAACAGTGGTTTCCTAAATGACAGCCTTTTCCTGGAGGAGATGAGCGTTTACCATCCTGAAAAGTGCGTAGAATGTTTGGTTCTTTTCCTACTAATTATTTGTCACGTTATTATCTTTTCCATTCAGAGAAATGGTAGACTTAGAGTTTATGCAATTTAGGTGACTTTTAACATTATTTGTAAAAATCCTTTCGTACATTAAAAGCATTATTTTCTCCTTGCTGCGAATGTGTGCGTTTATATAGGTAAACACATATATTGTGTATTTATGTGTATGTATGTGGGTGCACACTTGAGGATCCATTGCTTCTTCAGTTAGATCAGATGAAGAGACCTAACCTCATAGGCTTGGCGGGGTCGGGGGTGGCAGGTGGTGGCAGGAAGAAAAGAACCCAAGAGAGACTATGAATGATATTATCCTGCCTTAAAAATTCAGGTGCAGCTATGACGGAGTAGAAGATAAGAGGATCGTGGGCATGCGGCTGGACAAAGCCAGCGGCTCCCTGTATGTTGCATTCTCCACTTGTGTGATCAAGGTTCCCCTGGGCCGGTGTGAGCGGCATGGCAAGTGTAAAAAGTATGTATCTGCCTCACTGACCATCGGATGTTCACGGTGCTTAGGGAAGAGTCCTAGGTAAGCTCACAGTCATCCTCTTCCTGCAGGACCTGTATTGCTTCCAGAGACCCCTACTGTGGGTGGGTAAAGGAAGCAGGTGCGTGTGCCCATCTGTCGCCCAGCAGCAGGTAAGGAGCCCGAGGCGTGGGAGAGTTTAAAGTGGCCTAAACGTAGGATTGACTGTGCTCACACACAGCACTGCCGCTCGGCCTTCTGTGCACATACCTCATCATTGCGACTGCCGGGCGTTCTCCTTCCTTTCCCCATTTCATATAATACCCCAACATCACACGTGGCAGACTTCCAATTGATTAATCATCCATCCTCAGACTGAGTAAAAACAGAGAAAAACAGCACAGTGGACTTTAAGTATTCCCTGGGGAGAGGGACAAGAGGGTACGTGCCTTGCTCATCACAGTGCAAGAACGGCAGAGAAAGGGAGCGTGAGGGTTACCGATTAGGTTAGTGACGTGGTCTGTCCCAGCCATAGCAGAAGTGGCTCCTGTAATTGACCATCCAGGGCTGAGAAGAAACTGCAGGGCATTTGTTAATAAGCAATGCATTTGTGCTGCAAGCATGGTGTACACATCCAATAAACCTTTCTCCCGCACCAGAGAACAGCTGACCCTATTCCTCATTAGGGAGTAAATCAATTCTTGGCATTTCTCCAGCAGATCAGCTGGATCAAGCCAGTCTACCANCATTTGTGCTACAAGCATGGTGTACACATCCAATAAACCTTTCTCCCGCACCAGAGAACAGCTGACCCTATTCCTCATTAGGGAGTAAATCAATTCTTGGCATTTCTCCAGCAGATCAGCTGGATCAAGCCAGTCTACCACGCATATGATTTTGGTGCTGAGAATTGTTACCCTGACTTCCAGTGCTTGGATGGTGTCAGTTCAAAGGCTTTATGCTTTTACTTCTGTGGATTTGAAATCCAAAATAACATTTGGAGAAATATTCAGTGCATGTCCTTGACAGGTTATGGCATTTCAAGGAAGATGCCAGATGCCAGCACGGTTCTTTCATAGTCATTTCTTCACTTCCCCCAATCCACCAGGCAAAAGGAATTGTCCTCCCAACACAACGGGAGAGCCCCCTCTCCCATTTGAGAATAGCAACTTAAACAGATAGGATAGCTGATTGACCACCACCTGCATAATTTGAGGGAAAGTATTCCCATAAACAGAGCTGGCGAAAACTGTAAAGTCTGACCTGGAAATCTGGCTAATGCAAAGGGTTGACTCACCATGCAGTATTAGATCAGCTTTGCAAGTAGCATTACTGGCAGACTACAGGGTGAGAGCTTTATAGCTTTTCACGGGGACCTGGAAGTGACGGAGGAAGGACCACAGAAGCGCACAGTGAGGGAAGCTGACAAATGGCCTACCTCCTTTCTTTGGTCAAGGCGTAACATAGGTAATAAGGCTGAATTTTAAGAATCATTTTTAAGTCAGCATGAGAACCCAGTTGTTCAAAACATGTGCAACTCTCCCTGGAACGTGGCCTCAGGACCAGGTGAATCCTGGCTTTCATTACAACTAGAAATCTTTATCCTTTGAGGCTGAATTTTATTTTTGACACAGCATAAAAACACTAGAAATGAACATGGCAGATTATTAGATCAAGGTGTGACTGTCAAAGTAGTTTTCCGAGATGGCTCATAAGTAAACTCTGAAGGCAGTTGCAAAATCGGAGTTTTGAGTATGTTGCAGAAAGAAGAGCTGCTGCTGCTAAGTCGCTTCAGTCGTGTCCAACTCTGTGCAACCCCATAGACAGCAGCCCACCAGGCTCCCCCATCCCTGGGATTCTCCAGGCAAGAACACTGGAGTGGGTTGCCGTTTCCTTCTCCAATGCATGAAAGTGAAAAGTGAAAGTGAAGTTGCTCAGTCGTGTCCGACTCTTCGCGACCCCATGGACTGTAGCCTACCAGGCTCCTCCATCCATGGGATTTTCCAGACAAGAGTACTGGAGTGGGTGCCAGTGCCTTCTCTGAGAAAGAAGAGCAGAGTTCCCCCCAAAAAGCAAGACTCCTTTGGACTATTCCAGTGTGTTTATTTATACATGTTGATGTATGGCAAAACCAATACAATATTGTAAAGTAATTAACCTCCAATTAAAATAAATTTATTAAAAAAATCAAATTAGATACTATTAAGATCAGTCCTTTTGGGGTATAGAGTTTATGCAACCCAAAGGTGACCTGGTGGACTTGAAAGAAGAGTGAACCTGTAGAGAAGCATGGCAGCAGTACCCCTGAAGACTGGGCGTGGGGCCAGGTGTGAACCAAGTACCCACATGGTCTCAGCAAAACACACCACCGTGTCCTGTGTCCTCTCAGAGGCCCCTTATAGCCACTGGCTGCTGGGAACACTTTGCTGTACAAAGCTATTTCTAAACAAAGAAATAGATAAAGGTCTAGAGAGGCAAGAGTTCGGGTGAAAGAGAAAGGAGAGAGGAAAATGCTTTTCTTAAGGTATAGACTTCTGTATCACTTACATCAGGATATTGGTTAACATTTAAACTTTTCAGATGTTTCAAAAATGCTCAGGGCATTAGCAGTAAAGAGTGATATAGATAATCCACAAACTTGTTTACCCCCTGAATAAAACCTGAATTGACTGCCCAAACCATGGCTTCTCCTTGGAGATTCACAAAGGACTCATATCTATAAACTTAGGGGATAAATTTTCAAGCTGTTTTATCTACTTCTTTTTATACCTGGCACTCAGTTTTTCAAACTGTGTTAGTTGCTTTAGTGAAATTTAAGATGGATGCTGGAATAAAGACTCCTATCATTGAATCTGTTTCTATCTTCTCCTTCCTTCCTTTTGAAGACTGACTTTTGAACAGGACGTAGAGCGTGGCAATACCGATGGCCTGGGGGATTGTCACAGTAAGTGGAGTTTTTTATCCATGCTTGTTTTTGGATATTTAGTCGATAAAAGATACTTTTATAGAACGGCCTAGAAACATGACCCCACATGTGAAATTGAGTGCAGCTGCCTCTAAAACATGCAAAAATAACATAAATCACCTTCTAAATATCAGAGAAAACAGTGTCTTTTGAAGCCAGAGTTGTCAATGCTGTTGCTGAAAATGCTGGCACCTAGTTCGTTATCATAAATGTGAAACAAATTCCCTCTTGAGGATGAACCTGTAGCAGAACAGTCAGCTATATCAGCATTTCCACTTAAAAACCAGTTTTACCAACACAACACTGTAAAGCAATTTTCCTCCAATTAAAGAATAAAAAACTATTTTAAAAAAAGCCAAAACAACACTAGTTTTGTTGTCTTTAAAAATACAATATTGGCACAATCTTTAGACAAATGATTTAAAAGGTTGATCACTGAACTCTTGTTTTTTCAGTTGAATGGGACTATTTACTTTTCTTGAACATATTGGTGCACAAAAGTAATTATTTTTTAATTAGACTTATGTTTATTACCATTTGCAATAAAAACAAATGTTCAGAAAGAACCCACTAAGTACAAAGTGATTCAAAATACCCTTTTTATAAGAACTGACCTACTATGCTAAATCTCAGGGTTCATTTCAAAAGTTATTCAGTTCAGTCACTCAGTCGGGTTCAACTCTTTGCGACCCCATGAACTGCAGCACACCAGGCCTCCCTGTCCATCACCAACTCCCAGAGTTTACCCAAACTCATGTCCATTGAATCGGTGATGCCATCCAACCATCTCATCCTCTGTCGTCCCCTTCTCTTCCCACCTTCAATCTTTCCCAGCATCAGTGCCTTTTCAAATGAGTCAGCTCTTCACATCAGGTGGCCAAAGTATTGGAGTTTCAGCTTCAACATCAGTCCTTCCAATGAACACTCAGGACTGATCTCCTTTAGGATGGAGTGGTTGGATGTTAATATTGTAGTTAGAGCTTTATATAAAGGATCCTAGTCAAAACCCTGCCCAGCTGTTCAGTGATCTGATTAATATCCATATTCTCTTGAAAATGCTTTATTAACACTAATTTAGAGAATAATACCATACCCTTGAAAAATGTTTAGTTTGCCATGTTTCAAAATGTTATATGTGATGAATTTTCAAAAAGCTTGTACTCAGAATGGCACCAGAAATAGCTCCTAGGGGAATGAAACTATATTACTTCTGATACTTGATTCAATAATGAAAATCATGGATATAACTCTCCATCTTTGAGCCATGAGTCCTGAAATGACAGACTCTAAGGTGCCATTTAATACCTTATCTTTTCTGGAGAAGAGACATAATTAAATAAAGAGGGCCACAGACAGCCTCATCTCCAAATTCTTGGTCATATATATTTTGGGTTTGCAAATATATATTGGCAAAAGCTTCTTCCTTTGTCTTTTTCTTACTATGTCCTCACACACAAAATCTGAATTAAGAAGTAGACACAGGAGACAGTGGCATCACCGAAAGATCTGTTAGGTGTGTACAGCTAAACAATGTGATGTTTGATTGGTGGATTAGTCAAGTTGGCACTTCCCAGTGCCGTTTTTAGGGACACAGGCTTTGGTCTGTATGTGTGCCTATGTGAGTGAACTTAATTAGCTGTCGTCAGTGAATATTTTCTTCATATTTTTATGAGCTGATGATCAAGGCATCTGTAGAAAAAACAGGGGTATCGGTGTGGGTTGAATAGGTGCACACATGAAAAGGGGGAACGTGTTATACTGACTCTCTGAGGCGTCAACTACATTAGCAGGCTCATACCGTACCCGGGGCAGACACAGGGCAAGTCTTCAGGTCCAAGGCTGGAGATTTACCCTTCAGTCTCGTGTTCCCCATAACCTGACACCCCATTCCCATTGAGGCACACAGGGTGCCTGCTCCAGGCAGCAGGTAGTGACTTTTCTAGTGGTGTCTCTCATCCTGGGCGCTCTCTGGAGCACGACCTACTTCTGTGACTTGTTACCCCCAGTCACACACAGGCATTCACACGACTCAGATATCTGGTGCACAATGACTCTCGCACAGAAGTTTTAGGGGAAATGAGGAAACCATAAAGAGCCAGTATCAGAGGCTGAGGAGCAGACTGAGTGAACCAATGACATGACCCAGATACACAGTACATATATACATGCGTGCATGCACACAAACGGGATGTTATCTCTATGTGTGATTTTTATTTTTGTTAATGTCCTAACTTAAACCCCTGCTGAGGTCAGAACACTGTGATACCGGACAGTTCTGCACAGCACAGTTGGGAGGATGAAATGAGAGAGACTATAAGGAACAAGTGCTTTGTAAGTGTGGTCCAGAAGTGACCCATCTTATCCATGTACACGTCCCTCCGGATGGAGCAGGGCTTATGTATAATCGCAGTTACCCTTCTCTGCACCCACGCTTGCTTTTTCATGACTTTGAGGAAACCCACTTGGTAAAGAGACACAGGGGTATGAAACGGAACCAAATATGAGGCATCTTCTATTACAAGCAGAAACTAAAAAGCACTTCCTTAGTCTAGGCCTTGTATGTTAGCGCAGCTCTGTATCAGCTCATTCCCACTGATTACGAAAGTCACATTGAGCAGCATGTTAAACATTAAGTAACTCACTCCTCCCTTTTGTCTTTCAGATTCCTTCGTGGCATTGAATGGTAAGGAAGACGTTACTTATAATTTAATGGCAATGGAAATCTATTTGTGAAATCCTATTTCACTAACCCCCTTGAGTATTTCCAAATCTTATGTTTCTTTTTCAGTTAACTTTTAAATTCTCATTATTTTTTATAGACCTTTCAACTCCTCTCCCAGATCATGAAATGTCTTACCACACCGTCTATGGTCAGTTTATGGTTTGGTTTGGTTTTCTTATTCTTTGAGCCACTCACCCTGTGGTAGTTTAGAGTTTTCATTCCTAAACATCATGGACCAGATCCTTTGCTACTTCAGGGCCCCAATTCACTAAAATTATTCATAGCTTTCATGATGCTTCAAAAATTTCTCTACATATATGAGACAACTGACATGTGAGAATGAGTCTTACATTTTTAATCCACGTAACATGAAATATGCCAACCTTAGGGAATTTGGTGAATGCGTTTAATGAGTTCTTGAGGGAGAAGAAATTGCTTTTGGACATAAGTACATCCAAGATAAAAGAACAGTGCTTATAAGTAATAGGCCACAGCTCCTTACCTGATTCCCCAAAATGCTGACTTTCAGAACAACATCCTCTGCAGGAAAAGTCCATATAGAATGCAGATACCAAGTTCTTAACAGGCAAAACTTTCCAATATAGCCATCAAAGTTTAATCATACATGGAGTATGAATTTGTAGACCTATCTTCAGTGATATTTCTTTAAATGTATATAAGGAAGAGTTATGCAGTCAAAATGATGTGCAAACAGGATCTATCCCATTGTTCCTGCTCTGAAATACACAGACACTATACTAAATAAAGCCCATAAGTCCATAAACAGATATTCTGAGCTCTTTACAAGGAAAGTTAATATGTAGTTGAAATGTTCCAGTTCCTTTTCTCAAAGCTTCCCCAAATGTTTATTAAGGTAAACTATTCATGTGTTTTTTTTTTTAAGATAATGAACAGCACATATGTAATGGCATATTTAAGCTTCTGTATTATAACGGGGACTACAAGTTTCATTGGTATGCAGACATTTTATCCTTTTTATGTTTTGAAATACATAACAGTAACAGCTCCAGGTCAGTCTTCAACATAGAGGTAGGTAACAGAGGAAGAGAACAAAATAAAGGAAAGAAAAAAGAGGGAGGAAAAGAAAGCAAGGTAGATTTAGGATTCAGAAAAACAGTTCCTAATGGCTACACATGTGTTTAATAGCTCTGTGGAAACTGTCACTCCTGTGTCTAACTAGCGTCAATAAAATGCCTCTTTGAAAGTCCTAAAGTTTATCTTATAAATGCGGCTGTACAGATACAGAAAACAACACCCAGTCTCTCCTGTCATGAAGTGAGGCAGTGTGGAGTCAATGAGCCCACTGAATTCATCCACCTTTAACCTTCTCTCATCTCTGATTCAAGCCAGAATATTGAACCCCAACAACTGGGAGAAACATTCCTCAGGAGGCGCGTGTCATGTAGCTCAGTGTGCCCTTCAGAAAGAGAACCCAGTCAGCATCTGCTCTTTTCAGTATCATCCTTTGCAATCATTTCCTGTAATTGAATAATATTTATCAGACATTGAGAAATTCAGGTCTTAAATCTACTTGAACCAGCAGCCTCCCTAGCATTCATCAGTCGGACTAAGGCCAACTTTAACTCCCAGGTAGTTTCTCATATAGATAGAATAATTAAAGCATGGGATGCTCTTGATGAATAAAAAGTACTCTTCGATTTACGGATCCCTCTTCCTGCCTTTACAAAAGGAAAGGGACTTATTAATTCCTCCATATTCACACTTTAAAGGACAATCCCCGTTTGCTCCATCAGTGGTTTCTGTGATGACACTAAAGAAGAGTTGGAATTTTCCTTTCAGCTAATAATTCTGTCCATTTCAGGCCCAGTCCCTCCAGTGTAAAGTGGTTAGATGATTAACTGACCATCAAAATGAGGGCTGGTTCAGTCAGTACTTACAAAAGCACAGGAGACTTTCTTTACACCAACTACTGCAAAAGATGCTTATTTTGGAGCTAATAAACCTAGAAGAGATTTAATTCATTCATTTGCAGACATCTGCTTAGGGCCTACTATGTGCCAGGCACTGGACTAGGTACTCGTTTTTGTACCATCAAAAGAAAAACCAAATAGCTGTTTTTATGAGCCCAGATATAAACAAGGAAGCTAACCCCAAAGTCCAAAGTGCACCCACTGTGTCCAGCCGTGTCCTTTACATGTTCTCACAATACTGAAGCCCAGTGGCTGAGTACAGACTCACAGAGTGACCCACAGGACAAGTACTGCCTAACTCTGAAAAACAGAATCATTCAATAACCCATGCAAACTCTGCATGTAGAAGCTCTCTGCAGTACCGATTACATGTACAAGAACCCCTTTTTAGTGAATTGGACCCTGATTGTCTTCCTTTTCTCATCCTCTCTTGTATTGATTTAGTGCCTCCTCTGTGTCTAATTGGCTACCATCACTGTTAATAGGTTAGAGTAGTTTGAAGGGTCTCTAACCTCTGGATTTATTAATACAAAGACTTGTAGATATAGAGAAACAATTTGATGCATACTGGAGTTAACTTTTAAAATCTATTTCTTTGTATATTGTAAGAATAATACATAATTAGCTCCACTGATTAAAATTATGACTTTTCATATTGGATTAACAAGACAAAGTTATAGCTTCCAAATTGTTGACCTGTAATACCATATCCACAAATGATTGCCTACTTTTGTTGCATGATCTTGGTTACAGTCTCTTAGGGAATGCACAAAAACAACATAGCCCATAGAATCAGACTCTAAGAAGAAACATGAGTGATACCTATTTAACAGTTGGAGAGGTCGTGATAACAAGGTCATAATAATACACTTCTTTGATTTCAAATGAAGGACGGCCGCTTACGGGTGCTTTCACATGGTAGTTCTAAAACTCCTGAGAATCAGGCACTGCTTTCCCCGACTATCTGCTTCCATCAGTGACACACACTGTCTGTCCTCGAGCATACGTTTCAAAGATTACAAGCCTCATGCTGCTCTGTTTTTTTCTTCCATTTGAGTATATACGATGCATGGTTTCTCTAGATTTACATGGAGAAAACGGAGATGTGGTGGGTATTAAACTAACATTTCAGCAATAGGCAGAAGCTGATTTCTCACATTTGCGTGCAACATTTTCCTACCTAACTACCATCTGGTCCACACTAATTTCCTCTCATAGCCATAGCTTTCCATTACCAATGACTTTTCCATGTATTTGCAGCATATGGTCCAGGAACTCTTTTCTACAGAGAATGTGTCCCTTAGGCATATATTTCCCCTAGATTACCATATTAAGAAATGTTCTCCCTAAACCACACTTATGGCATTACCATAAAATTGCCCCTTGAACACAGTTAAATTGAAAGCATTCAAAATGCGTATCAATTCAGGTAAAAGAAGTTCTTGCTACTTGGAGGAAAGGCTTCATTTTTCCTACCCTCTCTTTCTGACTCACTACTAAGCTATTTCTCACTGTTTGGGTGCTGAAGTCTCTCTTAGGTTGACAGTATGTTTCATGAGAGCATGGTTAATTCAACAGCAGAAAATAGAGGCTATATTTTAGACCTCAATATAAGCATAAAGGAAATAAAAGAAAGTCTGTATTTCCAATTCCAGGTTATTAGTTTTCCTACTCGTGTTCTCTTATCAGTATTGGGAGATGAAATGTGAAATCCAGAAATGTAAAAAATAAAAATTCTAGATGCAGGCATTCTTGAGTTTTAAATGAACATGTTTTTAGCAGTTGGATATGAACGAGACTCTTTGCAGCAAAGCAGATATTTGAAGCTGTGTAGAAGCCAAACAAGCCCTACACAGAAAGAGGCCTCTTAAATGTTACCAAAGCTTTGTGGTAACGTTTTAAATGTAGAGCTCCCACGGAAATCCTATAGCTTAGATACCCACTTGGCTTGCTTGCTTTTCCTGCTTTATTCACACACGTTATATATATAACCATGTATGTCTATGGTTACATGGTCTGTAATTTACAGTATTAAAGTCTCCTGAAAATCCAACTTGCAATAATAATTGTGAAAAAGAAGAATGCAGTGCATTCACTAGAATCTTTCTTTCTGGTGGCCGGCATTTTATTTATCACATGTGTGGTGATCACAGCCCGAGGCTGGAGTCACTTGTGAAATCTGTCCTACTTTCTACCAAAGGCATCAAGTACACATTCACAGTAGTTCCCTGATGTCTTTTTAAAAATTGTTCAAGAGGTTGCTTCTATAGGTAAGATGGTTTAATAAGCCAAAGACTCCACTTGAAAATCACAGAGAGGTTATTTTTTATTTCCACCAGAGAAAACAGGTAGTGGGGCTTCTTTAAATCACTGTGACAGTTTAGATCAAAGCGCCAGATGCGATCTGCATTTAACCTTGTGGGATGATGGAAAGGAAGACTTAGAAATGTATTCACAGGAAATGTCCGATTTCTGCCATAACTCCCAACCTGGCCATCCTTCTTCTGGCGTTATCCTGCAGTAGGCGACTCTGGATCTCAGAAAGCTCTCCCTTTCTAGTCTGAATCGTATTAGTCATGGTGGCCTCAAAACCCACCTCTCACGGGTGTGAGTCAGGAGACCATGAAACTTAATTTGGTTTGAGTTAAGATACAAAAGGCAAAGCCATAACAAGGCAGAACAGTTGAGCCCTGTATTCCAGACAGGAGGGCTAGAGCAGCTCCCTTTAGAAAGCGGAATGCCTGTGAGGCTGCGCTGCTGCCAAATACTAGACACATCCTCCATGGGAAAGGCTCGGGGCAGCTGAGTGGTCTGTGACACTGCAGAGACTCACCCACTACCATACACCTGCCCCATCATCATGAATGTTACCCCCGGAGTGGACACATTCTGCCTTAGTGCTGCTAAGGGAATACCGAGGGACTCTGATATTTCCTGAGCACCTACTATGTGTCAGACACTCTAGATACATTCAGCATGATGCCACTTTATCCTCCAAACACTGGAGGCCTCTATTTTGTGCACAAGGAAAACCAAGGCCCAGGGAGGTTAAGTGATTCCCTCGGGCTCACCCAGCAAGCAGGAGAGACAAGACCTGGCCCTTCACTCCCTAACTGCAGGTTCAAGGGCTCTTCTGCCGAATCCTACCACCAGCCTTATTATGTCCAGGGCAATCCCCTTTGAGTCTTTTACCGCCAGCTTGGGTGTCCCACCTCCTGGCCTCTGAGCAAAGAAAAAGCAGGGGTCTCTGGTGATGTCTTCCCTAACTGTATTTGTGATGAAAACAGGGCACTCCAGTTCCCTCCTGCCCAGCACCACCACGTCCGATTCGGCGGCTCAAGAGGGGTATGAGTCTAGGGGAGGAATGATGGACTGGAAGGAGTCGCCCGACAGCACAGACTCTTTGGGGGCAGTGTCTTCCCATAATCACCAAGACAAGAAGGGTAAGGCCTTGGAAGCACCTCTTCCTCTGCGGGGAGAGGGAGGGAGGAGCGGGGAGGACTGTGTAACTGCTTCCAGCTGAACCGCAGCAGCGTTTAAGGAACGGACTTCCAACACACTCTGATGGAAAGCGTCTCAGAAAAGACTGCAACCCAATCCTCTGTGCTAGGCTTGATCCGAAATGATTCCCCAACCAAGGAGAAACCACACAAAACAAATAACACATCCTCTCAGCTTCCTCCACCCAAGAGAGACATGGCTTGGCCCAAAGTGGATGCTGGCTCCTAAAGTCCCTTTCCACTCCTCTTAGCTTATCCAGTGATTTTTGGATCCTCTTTTTTTCCCCCATAATAAAATGGAATGCAATGCGGGCTTTGGCAAGTACAGTCAAAGCCTGCAATGTAATTGCAGTCAAAGCCCGTTTAATCATGAATGGAGAAGTAGCAGGGTGAAGTCTTTTCTGGCTGGTCCCACCCCTCACCCTTACAGGGGGCCGAATCTGAACAGAGCCGAGGGTCTGAGATGCACTTAATTGCCCTTAGAGGACAACAGCTAAAACAAAAAATATGTTATTTAATCAAGCAGAATTGCTATGCATTTAAAATGGAGAGGAAGCCACGGTAAATGAAAGGGACTCTACTGTGAACTGTCCTAAATTCTCCCCAGCTTTCTTTGCTAGAGACTAGAGACAGGAAATGTCATCTCTTTTCTCACCATTTGCTGCTTCTGGTAACACATCCTACTTTAGTTGCAGCTGCAACCACAGAGGCCTTTACTTGTCCAAAAAACAGTCCTGCAAATCAGAGACTGAAAAGCTCAGTTATGTTGCGAGCTGTTTCTCCCCATTCAGCATTGTTTACTTCTATATGTTTTCAAGAGTTTCATCCAAGAGGGGGTTTGAGTGTCGAGGGCAGACCAGCTCTGGTGACCTTTGGAAGACAGTCTCTGTCGCGTCCTCCCCCACAGGTTTCTCTATACATACTTCCATCTCTGCTTTTAGAGAATGTTTGCTCAACAGACTCATGCTAAATTTTCATCCTTTTCTTTTTTTCTGGCGGCTCCTCTCCTGAGAATGCTGTACACTCAGCTGCTACATGCCAAGCCCACATGGGGTGATACAACCCTTTTAACTTGTGAACTTACTCCCTTAATCGATTTTATTATTTTCCTGTAACTTCTTACTGCTAATATGTCCTGCCCCCCAATTTTTTTTTAAAGAAGCTGATGTCCCGGCAGCCACTTAAGTTGGTGGGACCCCTGCTCTCCATCATCTCAAGACACCACCATATCCATTTGTGACAGGGCAGAGCTATCACTTCAGGCTATACCAGCCCTAACATGTGCCGCTATTTGTTTTGTGTGGCTCTCGACCATAGATGTGTTAGTCTTGGCCCGACTACTCAAGAAGAGACAACACAGTAAAAATCACATTGTGTTTGCCCACTGCAACTTGCTGAAAAACCAAACAGCCTTTCCAGTAAAGCATTAAATATGTCAACCAAATATCTAGCAGTTGGTTATAGTCATTTCCTCCTCACTTCCCTGAGACGGATGGCGAGAATTTTCTCCAGTCGTTAACTCTCCCGGGGGATGGAGGTTATCAAAGAGTCCAATTAACACTTTGACAGATCATTTGAAAATTCGGCATTATTCATTCTCTTGGGTCTTATTATGAATATTGACAAAGCTGGAAGCAGTCTACAGATTGTCAAACAATGGTGGCAGAGGTGATTGCATGGGTGTTTAACATGATCACTGTTCTCGTGCTATTAGCTCTTTGCCTTGCCCTGTCAAATTGGAGCTTCATTTTTTGACAACTGATTATGTATTCGATGGGGCAATGACAACGAGTTGTTATGCTGAAATTGAAAAAATAAAAATGTGATGTAGCTTAATGTTCCTTTTGCCATGATTTTTTATGATTTTGATTTCCATTTTGCTCTGAAGTGTTTTTTTTTCTGTTGAATGTTCATGATTTATTTCCAACTTAATGTTCATGATTTATTTCCAACTTTTCTTTGGTTTTGCCAAGCGCTGTGTGGTATGACTTGGTGATGGCGTGACTCTGTTGGAAAAGTCTTGTTTCTTTTCTGACTCATGATGACGTCCTTTAACTTGACCCAATCTGTGATCCCCTTGCTTCTTTTCATTCCCTGATGTGGGCGCCTTAATGATGTCACATCCGTGCGTGCAGCATCTCCTGGGATGCAAGAGTTTTGTGGGTTTTCTGTGGGCCTCTGATGGGGTCCTCTTTTCACTGGGCCGATTGTCTCATGGGAATGTGACATTTGTGTGCCCTGGCTTTAGGAGCTAAATATACTCTGGAATTGTTTCTAAAATACCACACATTTCCCCGCTAAGCAGAAAATGGTATCTGCTGACCAGTTAGCTGAAGAGGAATCAAGTGTCTGGTGCCCTTTTTACTTTGGCTGCTGGGAAGAGGGGGGGAAGCCAGTGAGCAGATGAGCCCAAAGCTCTGCTCTGCAGAAATGCTGAGCACCACTGGGCTGGTCCCCTCCTGGTCTCGCCTCATCTTCCAAACAGTTCTGCATTTCCAGAGTATGTTTGCTTGCCTTTTTCTTTCTTTCCCTTGCTGTGTCTTTCGTCTTAATTTAATTCTGTGCGTCCCCCACATTCTGTCAAAGCACCGTTCCTCACCTTGCAATCTAACCCCCTTCTGCTACCATTGTTCTCAGCCTCCCCTTTTCAAAATATTAATAATAGATGCCGGCCCTCTGCCCCTCTGCAGACCGTTCCAAGGCTCTTTCCTTCTACACTGGGGGGTAGTGTTCCGACACTGTTTGTGTATATACAGTCATGCTAACAAAGTGTGAGAAGAGACCCGCAAAGCACACAGAAGCATTATCACGGAAAATGAAGTAATTTTCTCTCTCAGTAACTGTCCTTGCCCTTCATTACCCTACTGGCCTTGTCTAATGTCACTTGTCCTTGTTGCTTTTCTTTAAAATTGCCTGATATCTTTCAAGCCCTAGATTCATTAGGAAAAAACACAGCCAACTGCCCTGTTTTATCTCTGGCTCCCTAGATGTCTGGAGCCTCTACTAGCCAGCCCTTTAATCACCAAGCTGATAAATTAGAAGCAGCCCTGGCTACTTCTTTCTTGGTTTTGCCACATTTAAAAATATATATTATTTATTCAGCCTATAACTATTGAGGTGGTAATGGGTAGTCACAAAGAGGCTCTAACTACCTATGAATAAGAAAGAAAATTCAGTTTATTTTCAGATTTGGCTTGTCTCCCCTCACCACC
>SJYV01035322.1:0-15165 GCA_006410875.1 Neotragus pygmaeus | reverse complement strand
ATCTTAAGATAAATGGTAAATACTGTAAAGTTTAGAAATAGGCTATGATTAAAATTTTATTTTTAAAAGACAACTCCGGTGTCCATAAGTAAAAAGAATTAGAAGAGATGAGAAAAACATGATTATGGCAGATGTGGATGAGAGTAAAGGTCCAGCTGGGGAGGCTATTGCTGTAGTTTAGGCAAAAGGTGATGCCAGTTGAGACAGAGGAGTAACTGTGGGTACATGGAGACATAACCAGATTCAAGATTCGTCTGGAAGGTACAAGATGCTTATCAAGGAGATCATAGTCAAAGGTAATATCAGTGTTTCTGTCATGAGCAACTTGAAGCATGGGAGATGAGAAGACTGAAAATTAAATGAAGAATAGGTTTAAGGAATAAAACACAAGACAGGTAACCACGAGGAGACAGCAAGTAAATGTACATACAGTTTTGTAGCTCAGAAGGGAGATCTGTGTTGGAGAATGCAACCTCCAAGTCATGGTGAATACACAGTATTATTTATAAGCTGTGGAAGTGAATGAGAGCTCAGGGGAAGAGAATGTGAGGTAAGAAAGAAACAGGCTCCAAGACTGATCTTTGAAAAGCTCCATTTGCTAAGCAGAGGAGGAAGCTCTATCAAAGGTGAATGAAAAAGGTTGTCATGATGGGGTAGAAAAAACAGTAGACTGTGTGTGTGTGTGTTACACTTAGTTGTGTATTACAGAAGCCAAGAAAAAGAGAATTCCAGATAGAGAAAGTGATCATGCAGGAAGTCAAGTAAGGGGAGAATTTTGCAATGGGGTCGCCATTGAGATCTTAGCCAGGACAGCTAGAGTTATGGTAGATTGGAGAGAACAGAGCTGTGAAAGGGAAGTGAAGGCATTATGGAAATGTGCACATAATTACTCTTCCTAGAAGCCTGATCATGATCCAAATTTTGAGGTTCTGTTCTCAGTTACATAGGCTTCACTTCCCCATCCACAATGTGAGAGTGTAAATACAATCATACTCCAAAAATAACTCAGAAATTCAAGGACAAAGTCCGGTGATTGGCATCACTCCATTCAGTTGAGTTCAAGTAATATTTATTGAGCACAAAGATGAACAGGACAAGGTGCATTCTTGCCAAAAGCTTACGAAAGAGACAGAATAACTCATATATAGTTTTATTTTTTTTAATGCAGTCAATTTGTAGATGAAAGTTTGCATGCTGTGCTGTGAGAGCAAGGAAGGAGGGCATTTACCCCACCCAGAATATTTGAAAAAATTTCTGTAAGAGAGAAGATACATGAACTAAACTGTGGGGAAACAAATAGGAATTAGCCCAGTGGTAAGAGGAAGTAAAGATACACTGCAGAGGAAATATATGATTGTCAGCAAGGGCCCAGAGAGGTGGAAGACAAGTTGAATTCTGTGTACATCCTGTCCATGATTTGCTTAGAGCATCTACACACACATCAGCTATTAGAATATAAAGCAGAGTGTGAGAGTTAGGTCTAGAGAGGTAGACAGGCCAAGCTCATGAAGAATTTGTGTGCTCTCTTAAGATTTGACTTGAGAGATGCAGACGAAGAAAACAAAACATGTGGATGTGGAGGGGAAGGGAAGAGCAGGACAAACTGGGAGATTAGGCTGACATACACGCACTTGAGAGTTAGTCGCTCAGTCATGTCTGACTCTTTGCGACTCCAAGGACCGTAGTCTGCCAGGTTCCTCTGTCTGTGGAATTCTCCAGGCAAGAATACTGGAGTGAGTAGCCATTCCCTCCTCCAGAGGACCTTCCTGACCCAGGGATCAAGCCCGGGTCTCCTGCATTACAGGCAGATTCTTTACCATCTGAACCACCAAGGAAGCCCACATATATACAATACCATGTACAAAATAGGTAGCTGGTGGGAACCTGCTGTATAACACAGGGAGTTCAGCTTGGTGCTCTGTGATGACCTAGCTGGGTCGGATGGGGTGGGGTTTGGGAGAGGGGTTCAAAAGGGAGGGGATATATGTATGTGTGTTAGTTGCTCAGTGGTGTCTGACTCTTGGTGACCCTATGGAGTGTAGCAGGCAGGCTCCTCTGTCCACGGGATTTCCCAGGCAAGAATACTGGAGTGGGTTGCCTTTGCCTTCTCCAGGGATCTTCCCCACCCAGAGATTGAATCCTGGTCTCCTGAATTGCAGGCAGATTCTGTACTATCTGAGCCACCGAGGAAGCCCAGATATATGTATACCTATAGCTGACTTGGGCCTCCCAGGTGGTGTTAGTGGTAGAGAACCTGCCTGCCAATGCAGGAGACTAACAGATGCAGGTTCCATCTCTGGGTCGGGAAGATCCCCTGGACAAGGGCATGGCAACCCACTCCAGTATTCTGGCCTGGAGAATCTCATGGAAAAAGGGGCCTGGCGGGCTACAGTCCATGGGATTCCAAAGAGCTGGACTTGGCTTCCTGACTGATCACCCCCACATGCATAGCTGATTCACTTCATTGTCCAGCAGAAACTGACACAACATTGTAAAAGTAATTATACTCCAGTTAAAAAAATAAAATTTACATTTAAAAATTAAGAAAAAGGTTGGTTCAAATTTAAGATCAACCAGCTATTAGTTCCCTTGGACAATTTACTCAGTCTCCCAGGGCCTCAATTTCCTCAATGAGAGTTTTTATTTTTAGTTTCCTTGAATGAGAGTTTAACTAATATTTACATCCTAATGTGAAAATTTCACGAACTCACAATTAGGGTTGAACATTAACTAAGCAGGGAGCAAACTTAGACTCATCCAATCTACTTATTATACATATAAGGGAACTGAGTCCTGAGGAGCTTGATAATTTATCCAAATTCATGCCTTTAAGAAGGAGGAGAGCCTACAGTGAATCTAAGTTCTGTTATCTGACACTATGACACTATTGAGGGGTTCTCAAGTGACTCAGGGATAAAGAATTTGCCTGCCAATGCAAGAGACGCAAGAGATTCAGGTTTGATCCCTGGGTCGGGATGATCCCCTGGGGAAGACATGGAAACCCACTCCATCATTCTTGCCTGCAAAATTCCATGGAGAGAGGAGCCTTGCAGGCTACCATCCATGGCATCGAAAAGAGTTCGACATGACTGAGCGACTGAGTATGCACCCATGCATGACACTATTAAACATTCCTTTCTTCTTGGAGTTAAAGTCTAAAGTAACCAGAAAGTGAAAGGGGCAGAAGACGGGCTGTCAAATGCCAAAGTGTCAGAGGAGATGGCATTTTCTGATGATGAACAATAAACTAAAGGTTGAGAAATAAGACAGGCACAAGGGCCGAGGATATGGTAGCCACATCTCCAGATATGTGTCTTCCTGGTGTAAATAACCACGAGCTCACAGCTTGCTACATGTATTGCAAGAGGCATGGGTTTTGACAGAAACCAGTCCAGGTTCATATCCCTATTCTGCCATTTACTTGTTATGTGACTTGAGTTAACTTTTTTCCATATCCATAAAATATGAAAATAATGCCTTACTGATTTCTTATGAAGCTTGAATAAGTTAATATATATGGACATGCTTAATGTGTTGCCTCACCAAATGTGGCACCTAAACATTTTCTTTATGCCTTCTGAAAATAATACAGGGCACACCAGCACACATACAAGTTGAGTCCATTTAACGACGTGTGCCCACCCAATTTATTCACAAGACCCTCCAGAGAATCTGAAAATGGAAGAAAACATACTATTTCATAGGCTGTGCTTTACTTTCCAGATTTCAGACTGACTTACTATGTCCTGGACAACCGATGACAGACTAGTCAACAGCTCAGAGACCAGAGATCAGAGTCTGAATTGACTTGGTGGAGCTTTTAGTTAGCAAGAAAGGGTCATGTGATGGGCTAGTAGGACAGGTGTGGTGTCTGTGATAGAAATAAATGTAAGCAAAGGTAAGAAAAGTAAAACTGGTGAAGTAGAGAAGGAAGCTGTCAACCAACACATCATCGTCTCACACATAAAAATGGCCTAGCTAGGCAGCCATAAAATGCTTTCTCTGTAATTATTAACAGCTGTTGCCTGAAAATTATTTTGCATTCATTCCAGTGTAAATAGTGGGGCAGGAAGAGTAAGCACTTTTCTTTAACTGCATGATCTTTAAGGAAGAAAGCTTAAGATCTGCTTAAAGTAGCATGGCACTGTTCTATCTTCGTCACATGACTGGGTGCACCCCAGCTCCTGATGAAGACTGCAGGGGTCCTGACAACGAGCCCCAGGCAGGGGGTACGTGAGGATTTTGAACCATGTTTCATTGCCACTTCTTTCCTTCCCTGAAATTTGCTAACTTCTCTGTTTGGGGCATTTGGTAACATGCATGCTTCCTGTTGAAACAGCCCGATGAAACTCTCACGCTCGTAATCTTGAGCCTCATAAGTATTTTATTTGCTAAAGTCATACCCTATCATGTCAGCTCTCTTCACCTTTCCCAATCTAAATGAATTTGTCTATAACCCCCCTCTTCCTTTTACTGTTTAAGAAATTCTGATAGGAAGAAATTAAGAAATACAGAGGAGTCTCATTTACTTTTCAACTATTCAGCGAGAACCTTGAATGGGTCAGATGCCCTGCTAGATAAAAGAGACACAAGGATAATAAGATACAGATCTTGCCCTTAGACACTCTCAGTCTCATACAGAAACAGACATGAAAACTAGTCACTGTACTACAGTGTAACAAGTGTAATGAAAGTGCTAAGCAAAGAATTAAAAGGGGCTAAGGCAATGGCACCCCACTCCAGGACTCTTGCCTGGAAAATCCCATGGATGGAGGAGTCTGGTGGGCTGTAGTCCATGGGGTCGCTAGGAGTCAGACACGACTGAGCGACTTCACTTTCACTTTTCACTTTCCTGCATTGGAGAAGGAAATGGCAACCCACTCCAATGTTCTTGCCTGGAGAATCCCAGGGACGGGGGAGCCTGGTGGCTTGCCATCTGTGGGGTCGCACAGAGTTGGACACAACTGAAGCGACTTAGCAGCAGCAGCAGCGTCAACATCCAAGGCAGAGGAAGGAAACATTCATGAGTTGTCAAGGTAGAAGAACAAGACTTTGCCAGAGAAAACGGGAAAATGGCAGTTGTAACAACACTACCAACATAGGGAGATATGAAAGAACCTGGCAACTTTGTGTATCTGCTAATAGTTTGCTCTTAATGGAACGATGGTACAGTGGAATGGAACAGGATTGGGAAAATGAGACCAGAGAAGGCAGCAGAGACTAATTCATGAAGGGATTCATACCCAGACCCAGAGGGTCATAGATACCTATTGAAAGGTATTAATCCAGGGAGTGAATAAATAGATTTAAACTCTAGAAAGATCATCTTCACTAGGGTGGAGGTGAGGAGAGGATTGGATGGGGTGAAGAGTCAATATAGGATTTCTAGTGAGAAGTCACTATATTGGTTCATATCAGTGGTAATGGGAACCTGAACTGGAGGACTGGCAATGGGAATGGAGGAGAAGAGGCATATTTGTGAAGTATTTAAGATCAGCTAACTAATAAAATTGGAGAAGGCAATGGCACCCCACTCCAGTACTCTTGCCTGGAAAATCCCATGGACGGAGGAGCCTGGTAGGCTGCAGTCCATGGGGTCGCTAAGAGTCGGACACGACTGAGCGACTTCACTTTCACTTTTCACTTTCATGCATTGGAAAAGGAAATGGCAACCCACTCCAATGTTATTGCCTGGAGAATCCCAGGGATGGAGGAGCCTGGTGAGCTGCCGTCTATGGGGTCGCACAGAGTTGGACATGACTGAAGCGATTTAGCAGCAGCAGCAGCAGCAGCAACTAATAAAATATGTAGAGTGAGGGCCAGGGACCTTTAGCTCCTGGGTAGGTGGTGGTAAATTTAGCTGAAGTAGAAACATGTCAGGATATTAAGGAGAAGATTTGTTTGTGTTTATATTTATATTTTTATTGTGTTAAGAATACTTAGAACATGATTCAGCTCGTAACTATTTTTTAATGTGCAATACAGTATTGTTGACTTATTTGTACAATGTTGTCCTAGAACTTAAATCATCTTGCTCAACTGAAACTTTATGCTTGTTGAATAGTAATTTCCTATCTCCTCTTGTCTCTAGTCCCTGGCAATGGCAATCACTAAATTCACTCTTTCAGTTTGTGAATTTTACTATTCTAGATCTGTCATGTAAGTGGAATCGTGTAGTATTTGAAATCAGAATCTCAAAGACACATTAGCACTCCCGTGTTCGCTGCCCCTCTAGTCACAGTAGCCAACGTGTGGAAACAACCTAAATGCCTGTCCACAGAGGAATGGACGAGAAAATGTGGTATAAATATACAATAGAACTATACTGAGCCTTTAAAAAGAAGGAAATTCTAAAATAAGTGGTAATATTAATGAATCTTGAGGACATTATGCTAAGTGAAGTAAGCTACTGTGAACTTCCCATAGGGCACTAAGTTGGTGCTGTCCAATAAGTCCTTTTGATATACATATAGATCTTCAGCTGAAGTAGAGAAATAACAGAACAAAATCAAGACAAACCCTAAAGCTAAGGAGGCAATGAAAAAAATCATGCATGACATTCTCTGCCTCTAGAAGTCAGACTTGTTTAGGAAATCACATAGGAACATGTTTACATCTTATCAAAACAGGAACAGAAGAAGACTGGAAACAAAATTGAGGAAGATGTTTCATGTTATATATGAGAGTTAAGAGTGTAAATCCACAGTTCTTATCACAAGGAAAAGATATTTTTTAATTTTTCTTTTCTTTTGAATCTATTTGAGATGATGAGGACTCACTATTCTACTGTGTTAATCATTTCATGATGTATATAAGCCAAATCATTGTGCTGTACACCCTAAATATACAGTGCTGTTTGTCAATGATATCTCAATAAAATTGGAAGGAAAACAATTTAAAGAAAATAGGCTAATTATCCTGGAGAATGAGAAAAATTTCCTAAAAGGAAATATTGAGATCTTCATGGACATCTTGACAGATTTAAATGAAGTCTGAAAGGCCAGGAGAGACTGATAAGAAAAAAAGGATCCTCCCGTGTCTAACTGCTTTTTTCGAGGGTTTTAGAGAGGCGAATGATGAGTCAGCTGCTATCAAATCAGAAACTGTGGCCTGTAACAGCTCTGGGGAGACAGAAAATAAGTGAGAAGCATCTTCTTAAGGTCACAGACACTGAAAATAACTTGGGGAACTTGAAATATTGAGAGAAGGGTACAAAGTGGTTACTGAATGTATTGACAGATATGATGGGGGAAGATAAGGAAGACCAGCCTAAGAGGTTCGGGGTCAGTTCAGTTCAGTTGCTCAGTCGTGTCCACCTCTTTGTGACCCCATGGACCGCAGCACCCTAGGCTCCCTGTCCATCACAAACTCCCGGATTTTACTCAAACTCATGTCCAACGTGTTGGTGATGCCATCCAACCATCGCATCCTCTGTTGTCCCCTTCTCCTCCCTCCTTTAATCTTTCCCAGCATCAGGGTCTTTTCCAACAAGTCGGTTCTTCGNCCAGTCTTCCTTGTCCATCACCAATTCCTGGAGTCTCATGTCCATTGCGTAAGTGATGCCATCCAACCATCTCATCCTGTGTCGTCCCCTTCTCCTCCTACCTTCAATGTTTCACAGCATTGGGGTCTTTTCCAACAAGTCGGTTCTTCGCATCAGGTGGCCAAAGGATTGGAGTTTCAGCTTCAGCATCGGTCCTTCCAATGAATATTCAGGACTGATTTCCTTTAGGATGGACTGGTTGGATCTCATTGCTCTGCAAGGGACTCCCAAGACTCTTCTCCAACACCACAGTTCAAAAGAATCAATTCTTCGTGCTCAGCTTTATTTATAGTCCAACTCTCACATCCATACATGACCACTGGAAAAACCATAGTCTTGACCAGACGGACCTTTGTTGGTAAAGTAATGTTTCTGCTTTTTAATATGCTATCTAGGTTGGTCATAACTTTTCTTCCAAGGAGCAAGCGTCTTTGAATTTCATGGCTGCAGTTACCATCCGCAGTGATTTTGGAGCCCCCCCCCCAAAATAAAGTCTGTCACCGTTTCCATTGTTTCCCCATCTATTTCCCATGAAATGATGGGACCAGATGCCATGATCTTAATTTTCTAAATGTTGAGTTTTAAGCCAACTTTTTCACTGCCCTCTTTCACTTTCATCAAGAGGCTCTTTAGTTCTTCTTTGCTTTCTGTCATAAGGGTGGTGTCATCTCTGAATAATAAAGTAGAAACAATGAATAAGCAGAAACTCTGGGCTTGTATGAAGTAGAAAAAAGGACAGGGTGAGTGATAACAGTTGATTGGTGTTGACAAGAGTAGTACAACAGTCAAAAAGCTGAGTCACTGTTATGATGCAGAATTGGCTCAGTCTTTCCCACTGAAGAAGCCACAAAATAACCCAGTTCCAAAGTGTGTTTTGCCTCCATGAGGACCACTTAGAGTGCCATTCCTATGTGTCCATGAAATTAGTATTACCTTATTTCTACAAATATATTTACAATTAATCCCTCAGTCCTTGGAGATCGTTTGAGATCACACTGTTTTCTCTTTTTCTGGCAACAAAAATGGCCTGAGATACTGCTCCAACTTTTCAAAGCAGCTTACTACACCCTTCTTATAGTGTTGCAGCAAGAAATGAGTGGAATATGTCATATAGTCCAATAAATGATCTCTCTTTCCAGGAGGGAAATGATCACCCTCTCCTCTCTGAAAATCATCTCGTTTTATTAGCAGCCTCATCACACTGCTCATAATGACTTTTCTGTCAATTAAAAGCTTCAATTCTTTTATTATATACCAAGAACTTCTACTATATACCAAGCACTCTATATAAAAGGTACCAGAGAATATAAAAGACTAAAAGCAAAAACAGCCGCCTGCCTTCATATAGTTTAGCATCTAATGGGGGAGACAGGCACTAAGCCAATAATCACACTCATGAAAGTACCATTCATTACTCACCTAATGGTGGCCCAGGACCACCTATACTCCCATCGAACAGCCTTCCCTTGTGCTTTGTCCTTCAGTGACAGGAAAAAAGAGGGCGCTCCACAGCTTCCTCCCAAGAGAGGCTAATAGTCTTTCTATTAAAGTGTAAATCACTATTTACACTTAATAGCTTTATGGCTTTCTGCCATAAGGGTGGTGCCATCTGAGGTTATTGATATTTCTCCTGGCAATCTTGATTTCAGCCTGTGCTTCCTCCAGCCCAGCATTTCTCATGATGTACACTGCATATAAGTTTAACAGGTAGGGTGACAGTATACAGCCTTGCCATACTCCTTTCCAGATTTGGAACCAGTCTGTTGTTCCATGTCCAATTCTAATTGTTGCTTCTTGACTTGCATACAGATTTCTCAGGAGGCAGGTAAGGTAGTCTGGTGTGAGGAATTTTCCACAGTTTATTGTGATCCACACAGTCATAGGCTTTGACATAGTCAGTAAAGCAGAAGTAGATGTTTTTCTGGAACTCTCTTGCTTTTTTGATGATCCAATGGATGTTGGCAATTTGATCTCTGTTCCTCTGCCTTTTTTAAATCCAGCTTGAAATACATAAATATATACACTTTAAAAATCCCCAATATCCTCAAATTTTCCATGACTGTTCCTATCGCCTTTGTGTTCTACCCCAAATTTTCCACTCCCTTGAGGAATCTGCTTTTCCCATAGCCCTCTCTGGTGATGGCTCTTCTACCTCTCTGTGTATGGAGGTAGGAAATGTGTCCTCCTTGATTCTCTTTTAAGTCTTTTTCTCTCTCACTCCTGATTCCCGCCCCTCAACTTCCAGGCTCCACCTTTGAAATCCCTTGTCATCAGACTATACAACCCATTCAGTTCCGTTCAGTTCAGTTCAGTCGCTCAGTCGTGTCCAACTCTTTGAGACCCCATGAACCACAGCATGCCAGGCCTCCCTGTCTATCACCAGCTCCTGGAGATGACCCAAACTCATGTCCATTGTTGAGTCGGTGATGCCATCCAACCATCTCATCCTCTGTCGTCCCCTTCTCCTCCTGCCCTCAATCTTTCTCAACATCAGGGTCTTTTCAAATGAGTCAGCTCTTCCCATCAGGTGGCCGAAGTATTGGAGTTTCAGCTTCAACATTAGTCCTTCCAATTAACACGCAGGACTGATCTTTAGGATGGACTGGTTGGATCTCCTTGCAGTCCAAGGGACTCTCAAGAGTCTTCTCCAACACCACAGTTCAAAAGCATCAATTCTTCGGCACTCAGCTTTCTTCATAGTCCAACTCTCACACCATACATGACACTGGAAAAACCATAGCCTTGACTAGATGGATCTTTGTAGGCCAAGTAATAACTCTACTTTTTAATATGCTGTCTAGGTTGGTCATAACTTTCCTTCCAAGGAGTAAGCGTCTTTTAATACAACCCGTTACCTTCTTCCAAAGAGCCTCTGGCTCACCTACCTCTTTTATTTTTTTTTAAACCTTTAAACTTCCTCCAACATCTTCATCCCACCCCACTCTCTATGCTGCACCCAGTCCAATCAAAGTTTTGCCCCCCATGGTCCCATGGTAATAGTCCTTTTCAAGATCTCCAGTAACTGCCCAAATTCTCAATCCAATGATCAGTCATAGTCCTCATCTCGTTTTACTTATCTTTGGCACACTTGATCACTACTTTTTACTTGAAACATTTTTATCACTTGACTTCCAGAACATTATACTTCCCTGGTTTTCCTTCTACTTTACTGGGCTCTCCTTCTTACTGTCTTCTGTTGATCCCTTCTCAACTTCCTCACTCCAAATGTTCAGGTTACCTTGGACATTTCTTCTTCAGTTCATTTGCTCTCTGGACAATATAATCTAATCTCTCAAGTGGCTTTTATATGCTGAATGCTCGCACATTCATATCTATAGTCCAGACCTAGGATAACCAATTTATCCCAGTTTTCCCTGGACTTTCTTGGTCTTAGCACCTGAAGTGCCATGTCCCAGGAACCTCCTCAATCTCAGGCAAACCAAGATGGCTGGTCACCCCACTCAGACTTCTTCCCCAAACTGTAGATTCTTACATCCAACCAACTACTAACTCCATTTGGATAGGTACTAGGCATCTTAAAGCTGACATGTCCAGATGGATCTTTCCGCTCAGATCTGCTTCTCTCGTGGACTTGCCCATCTCAGTAAATGGTGATGCTAGTCTTTTAGTTATGCCATTAACCTTAATGTAATCTTTGATAGCTTTTCCTTTCTCCTATAAACTCATATTCAGTCTGTCAATGTATTCTGTCATCTTTCCTTCAAAAATATCCAGACTCTGACCACTCCCTACACTTTTACTATTATTACCTTGATCAAACCACCATCATATCTTATCTGGATTAGCCCAGACAAGTTTCTAACTGCTATCTCTGCTCTCTTCCCTGATTCTCATCCACACAGAGTGTTTACTGCCCACACAGTAGCCAGTGCAATCTTTTGAAACGTATGTCAGATCACGTCCCTTGTTCAAATTGCATAATTATTCTCCACTGACTCAGACTGAAAGCCAAAGTTCTCGCATTGACCTTTCAGGTCCTGCTTCACCCAACCCCTCTCTGTCTTCATCTCCTATTATTTGCATTTCCATTTATTTTGCTCCAAACACCTTGACCTTCATGCTGTTCTTTAAACATGGCAAACATGCTTCTATCTCCAGGCTTTTGCCATTACTCTTCTCTCTTCCTGGGGCAGTCTGCCTTTCAGTTTAGTTCAGTCGCTCAGTCGTGTCCGACTCTTTGCGACCCCATGATTCGCAGCACGCCAGGCCTCCCTGTCCATCACCAACTCCTGGAGTTCACTCAGACTCACGTCCATCGAGTCTGTGATGCCATCCAGCCATCTCATCCTCTGTCGTCTCCTTTTCCTCCTGCCGCCCAATCCCTCCCAGCATCAGAGTCTTTTCCAATGAGTCAACTCTTCGCATGAGGTGGTCAAAGTACTGGAGTTTCAGCTTTAGCATCATTTCTTCCAAAGCAATCCCAGGGCTGATCTCCTTCAGAATGGATTGGTTGGATCTCCTTGCAGTCCAAGGGACTCTCAAAAGTCTTCTCCAATACCACAGTTCAAAAGCATCAATTCTTTGGTGCTCAGCCTTCTTCACAGTCCAACTCTCACATCCATACATGACCACAATCTGCCTTTAGGGACATGCAAGTTTCACTCTCTAGTTCAAATGTTACTGAATCACTTCCTTTCCAACTATTTAAAATAACCTGTACTCGTGCACACATAGGTACTGTCTACACTCTCTGATGTACTTTTCTCCATAATGCTTAACAGCAATGAACATCCTTTATGTTTTATTTGTTGGTATCTCCTCCATCACCAAATGAAGATCCTTAAAAAGGAATTGATTTTTTAAATTAATTCTTATTGAAGAATAGTTGCTTTACAATGTTGTGTTAGCTTCTGCTATACAGCAAAGCGAATCAGCTATATGTATACAAATATCCTCTCTTTTTTAAGATTTCCTTCTCATTTAGGTCACCATATAGAGAGTAGAGTTTTATGTGTTGTACAGCAGGTTCACAGTGTGTTCAAGGAACTGAAGGAAAGCCCATATGACTGGGATATAGAGAACAAGGAGGAGACTGCTGAGACAAGCCTCAGGAGACATATACAGATGTGTATTTTATTTGTATTAGAGGCACTTAATCTGGGGGTAGATGTGTATATGACTCAAATATATTTGTATTATAAAAAAATTACTAAGGCTGGTGTATTAAATGGGGTGAAGGGAGCCAGAGTATAAGCAGTGAGACCAGATGGAATATACCAACAGTGAGAAATGATTACCCTATGGACTAATAAGATAGTGGTGGAGATGATTGAGTGACAGATTCTGAAATTTTAGGAGTTAAAATGAATGAAGTCTGGAGAGGAGTTAAAGATGGGGAGGAGAGAGAAAGAAGTATCAGTGATGATGCCAGGTTGACTAGCAGCACAGAGAGTAGGAATATTTGCTGACTGAGAGTATTGGAAGAGGACCTAGCTTAAAAAGGGTGCTTTTAGTTCAATCTTGGACAAGCTAAGAATGAAGAGTCTTTCAGATATCCAACTCCAAGAGAAATTGGTTGAGTTATTGAATATACAAGACTGTAGCTATGTAGAGATTTGGGCTGGAGAAGAGTCTTTGGAAACTATAATTTTAAAGATGGTAATGAAACCTTTAACGTGATAAGACAGCTGATTTTTTTTTCATGGTTCCTACTAAGCCACATCTTTCCACTTTTGTACTCATAAACATAACTTTTATGACAAAAGCACAGTTATGATTTTATTCTTCTTTGATTTCATTTTGTTGGAGTCAGATTATTGCTGTCATCTGTTAAAATTTTTTTAAGGTTCTTATTCTCAATTTCCCCCTCCTCTTGCCATCTTTGCATATCCTGCACTAATAATAATAATCAGTAGTAGCAGCAGCATGGCATGAATGTCTGCAATGCATTAATAAAAACATGGAACCAAACAAGATTTAAACGTTTCTCTTGATACTCCACTTGGAACCTCTCTCTCTCCAAAGAGGCACTAATAGAGGCAAATACACATCACAGCAACAGTTCAAGGTTCATCCAACTATTCAACAGTCCCTGTTGTCTTCCAAGGATAGCATGAGAACTTGTAAAACTATTCCTGCATCAGGTAACTTCAGAAACATGACAAGCATACTCTTAAACTTAGTGTTCAAATCCCAGTCCCTTGGTTTGCTACAAGTTTGAGCAAGTTGCTGAAACTCTGGGTTATAGTTTCCATTTATAAAATACTGATCATAATATCTGCCCGACAGATCTACAAAGCGGATTAAATGAGATGATGCATACAAAATATCTGGCATACAAAACAAGAGCTTGTTTATTTTTATGTTAGTTTTATTACTACCGTTTCCCCAGAATCTGTATGCCCTTAATGTGCTACCAGGGTATATCTTTTTTGATAACTTAGTGGGCTAAAGTCATAACCTCAGCAGCTATAAGACTGCTTACCTTATTCCAGCAGATAATAGCAATATAAATGATATATGTGCAAAGTTGGTCATTAGATGGGTGAAAAGAGTTATCCAAAAATAAAACTACCATTGAGAAATATTTTTAAATACAGCATAGGGAATGAAAGGAAATTGTTGGTGGAGAGTGAAAATAAAACTTTACAAGGATTTGTTTTTGTTCAAACATTGGAAAATATAGTCATGTACCTTTATTATTAATTCAGTGCTGAAATATTTACTACTAGCTAAATGTCTTAGGTACCTAGAAAAAATAGGGTATTTATAGAAATTCACATCATAGAAAATATTGACTTTTAATGGAAATATAACTAGTAATGCAATTTTACTAAAATCTGGTCTTTTTCTTTAAAAAGTGGGAAACCAAAGAAGGTGAGTTTGGGGAGAATGATACATGCATGTGTATGGCTGAGTTCCTTTGTTGTTCACCCGAAACTGTTAGCACACTGAAGAAAGTAGGGGAAACAACTAGACCATTCAGGTATGACCTAAATCAGATCCCTTATGATTATACAGTAGAAGTGACAAATAGACTCAAGGGATTACATCTGATACACAGAGTGCCTGAATAACTATGGATGGAGGTTTATGGCAATGTACAGAAGGCAGTGATCAAGACCATTCCCAAGAAAAAAAAAGGCAAAAAGGCAAAATGGTTGTTTGAGGAGGTCTTACAAATAGAAAGGAGAAAAAAGAGAAGCAAAAGGCGAATGAGAAAAGGAAAGATATACCCATTTGAATGCAGAGTTCCAAAGAATAGCAAGGAGAGATAAGAAAGCCTTCTTCAGTGATCAATGCAAAGAAATAGAGGAAAACAATAGCGTGGGAAAGACTAGAGATCTCTTTGAGAAAATTAGAGATACCAAAGGAATTTTTCTTGTAAAGATGGGCTCAAAAAAGGACAAAAATGGTATGGACCTAACAGAAGCAGAAGATATTAAGAAGAGGTGGCAAGAATACACAGGAGAACTATACAAAAAAGATCTTCATGACCCAGATAATCACAATGGTGTGATCACTCACCCAGAGCCAGACATCCTGGAATGGGGAGTCAAGTGGGCCTTAGGAAGCATTACTATGAACAAAGCTAGTGGAGGTGATGGAAATCCAGTTGAGCTATTTCAAATCCTGAAAGATGATGCTGTGAAAGTGCTGCA
>SJYV01035311.1:0-15330 GCA_006410875.1 Neotragus pygmaeus | reverse complement strand
AATCTGCTTTTACTTTCTATGAATTTATTATTTGTACATAATTACTGTGATTCCCTTGGCTGTAGGAATCAGCACACATCCTAACACCTGAAAATCAAGGAAATAAATCTAAAAACATATATTGGATAAAATATTTTACATTTTAACAGGATCCTTGGGTATTTTGCAGGCACATTAAAGTTTGGGAAGCACTAGCCTAGAATACATGAAAATAAATATGTAATTATTAAAATCAGAGAAAATAAAAGTTTTTCCCTTTACTGCCTAAAATTATCTCAAACATCACATAGCCTGCAGAATAAAATCCCGGATCCTTAGCTTGGAGTTCATTCAGTTCATAGTACAATTTTCCCCTAAGTATTTCCTAATTTGTTCTGTATTAATTTCTTCTTCAGTCAAAGCAGCCTACCCTTTATCTGTTGGTTATAAACCATAAGCATTCCTTTTCTGCATCTTACACTATTTCTGAACTTCTGAGATTGAGGCATCTTTCCATCTTTATTCAGCATGTTGTTATATTTTCTTTTCTGTATACCACATAAGACTTTATTTGTATAATGACATCTTAGATTTTTTGCCTTCCAAGAACTATGTGTGAACTCCCTGAGGGCACAGTGTGTCTTAGGTGTCTCTCTTTTTTAAGATTATTATTTGCCCACCTTGAGTGGCATGGGGGATCTTAGTTCCCTGGTCAGGGATTGGACCCCTGCCTCCCGCGGTGGGAGTACGGTCTCAACCACTGGTTCACCAGGGCGTCCCTGTCTTCGGTCTCTCTGAGGTCCTAGCAGTTAGCGTGGTGTGTTGCACAGAGCTGGGATTCGTCAACCCTCATGGCCTAGGTCAGAGAAAGATCTAGTGGCCGCCCACCATTTCTTGGGTCCAGAAGTGGAGCTGCACCCAAGGGACCATCAGCACAGACTCCTGCTCACCGTGGGAGGGTCCGCCTCCTATTGGTTCTGCTTCCTAAATGGGAGCGTGCCGCGCAGTGCCTTGTACCATGACACTGAAGATCAGCAGTCTGGATACACTCTTGGGGGTGGGGGTGCGTGTTAACCACCAGTTGGTTTGAAACACCCACCTCGGCCATTCTATCCTTAGTTTGCAGTCCGTCCCTAGGAAAATATGTCTTCCCCAGGGTCAGCGTCTTGACCCAATGACTTAGCTGTGGGTAGGGTAATGATACCCTCGGTTACTATAATATTATTTGGGAGTCAGCAGTGTGTGCCCTAATTTCTTTTTTTTCATCATGGCCCTTAGCACCTATCCTAGTTAATAATCTAGGAAGCCTTGTGAGAAACTGGGTCACACCCGGCCCTTCCTGTCTCTGGTCTCTGACACTGAGTCTAGGGCGACCTTGATTTCGCAGCCGTGTTTGTTAAATGCTATGTACCTGTCACTCTGCCATGCCACTTTAAGGAATTACAAATGATAATGTTTTTAAGCATACAGAGCTAAGCTAGGAATGCTGAACACTGTGTCGAAGATCCGAGGCCAGGTGAAAACCACGGGCTACCCGCAGACGGAGGGCCTGCTGGGCGACTGCATGCTGAAGTATGGCAAGGAGCTCGGGGAAGGCTCCACTTTTGGTGAGTATTGCCACGTCACTGGGAGAGCTGAGCACGCAGGCTTCGTCGAGTTTTGGTAGTGCAAAAACCGTCATTTTAACCACTCTTATTAATTTTCCTGATATCAGGAAATGCATGTTCAGGGCTTCCCTGGCAGTCCAGTGGTTAAGAGTCTGTACTTCCAATGCAGAGGTGCAGTTCTGTCCCTAGTCAGGGAACTAAGACCCTGTGTGCCCATGGCATGGTCAAAAATTAAATTAATTAAAATTTAAAAACTAATGCATGTTCATCGTAAGACATTTAGAAAACAGGCAAGTAAAATAAAAGAAGATGCCAGCATCACCCATAGTTACCTTCCCAGTGATGGGCCCAGTTACACTCTTTGTTGTTCTTTTTTTTTTTTTAATTTAAATGTATTTATTTAAATTGGAGGCTGATTACTTTACAATATTGTATTGGTTTTGCCATACATCAACATGAATCTGCCACGGGTGTACACGTGTCCCCCATCCTGAACCCACCTCCCACGTCCCTCCCCGTACCATCCCTCTGGGTCATCCCAGTGCACCAGCCCCAAGCATCCTGTATCCTGCATTGAACCTGGACTGGCGATTTGTTACATATATGATATTATACATGTTTCAATGCCATTCTCTCAAATCATCCCACCCTCGCCCTCTCCCACAGAGTCCAAAAGACTGTTCTATACATCTATGTCTCTTTTGCTCTCTCGCATACAGGGTTATCGTTACCATCTTTCTAAATTCCATATATATGCATTAGTATACTGTATTGGTGTTTTTCTTTCTGGCTTACTTCACTCTGTAGAATAGGCTCCAGTTTCATCCACCTCATTAGAACTGATTCAAATGTATTGTTTTTAATGGCTGAGTAATGCTCCATTGTGTATATGTACCACAGCTTTCTTATCCATTCATCTGCTGATGGACATCTAGGTTGCTTCCATGTCCTGGCTATTATAAACAGTGCTGCAATGAACATTGGGGGTACATGTATNCCATCTCATTGGAACTGATTCAAATATATTCTTTTTAATGGCTGAGTAATGCTCCATTGTGTATATGTACCACAGCTTTCTTATCCATTCATCTGCTGATGGACATCTAGGTTGTTTCCATGTCCTGGCTATTACAAACAGTGCTGTGATGAACATTGGGGTACATGTGTCTCTTTCAATTCTGGTTTCCTCGGTGTGTATGCCCAGCAGTGGGATTGCTGGGTCATAAGGCAGTTCTATTGCAATTTTTTAAGGAATCTCCACACTGTTCTCCATAGTGGCTGTACTAGTTTGCATTCCCACCAACAGGACTTCTTTGCATAGAATTCCATTATAGAATTGGAGTAAGGTTTTCTAACATCTGAGGGTTCCCTAGTGGCTCAGGCTGTAAAGAATCTGCCTGTAATGTAGGAGACCTGGGTTCAATCCCTGAGTCAGGAAGATCCCCTGGAAGAGGAAATGACAACCCACTCCAGTATTCTGGCCTGGAGAATGTGGACAGAGGAGCCTGGTGGCCTATAGTCCATGATGTCACAAAGAGTCAGACACTACTGAGCCAACAACACACTTTCTTTTCTAATATCTAACTGAAAGTCTCTGCTGAGTACATTTTACTAAGTAAGGAATAAAAATGTATAACCAGTTAAATAGCATGCTTAATATTTCTATGACAAATAAATGAAAAAAATTCTGTGTCTATATCCTGCTAATACCTACTCTCTTTGCTAAAGAATTATTCTTTCTTTTGGATCGGCTCAAGCTGAAAACGTGAGTTTGTCTTCCTAATCTCCTTCATTCTGAATCAGAGAAATGACCAAGGTTTTGTCAACCAAACACACATGAAAGCTTGATTCAGGAGAGAGTGATATGAGGAAAAGTATGCTGGGCAGAATTTACTGAGGAGGATATATCATTGTGATGAAGGGATATTTTTCTGTTTAGAGTTTCCACTGGAGTAGCCTGAAGTGTAATCTAGGTGTTAGAATCTTAATTTCATTCCTCCTCTTCTAAGTTTTTGGCCTTTGCAGATTCTTAGCGAGCTGTCTCCATCTGTTAATATATATTTGTAGGTATGGAGCATGATATAGTTGGGCTAGATGCTCTTGCAAGTGTCAATAACAAATATCAAACTTTTAAACAACTTGTTTAAGTTCTTGTTTTGATGTCTCATGTAAATCTTTGTAGAGTGAAATATGGCAGCTATGTCTCCTTAGCTGCCAAAATTAATTTAATCTATTTGCTTTCTCTTTGTGTAACTTCAGGATATGTTCGTGTATCTATCTTATTGCCCCCTGGTGACAGGGATTCCCTGGTGGCTCAGACAGTAGAGTCTGCCTGCAGTGTGGGAGAACTATGTTCAATCCCTGGTTTGGGAAGATCCTCTGGAAAAGGGAATGGCAACCCACTGCAGTATTCTTGCCAAGAAAATCCCATGAATAGAGCCTGGAAGGCTACATACCATGAGGTTGCAAAGAGCTGGACATGACTGAACGACTTTACTTTCACTTTCATCTTACTGCCCCCCAAATTATAATGCATTTTTTTTGTGAAAGTATTTTATTTCATGACTTTTTATTGAGTACCTTTTATATGGTGGGTAGATAATAAATGTTGAATAAATAGCTAAGTGCTCCTATCCAAAACTTGGGGATATAAAGCAAGTTTTATGTATTAAGCTTTTGGTAGCAAAGTAGTATCATGTTTGTCATGCACAGAAAATTTAAGGTTAGAACATAATGGGTTAAAGGTAATTTGAGGGAAAGAGTAGAAAGTTTTGATTAAAAAAAATAGAAGGAAGGATCATGGTAGGACAGAATAAAACTTTTTTTTTATTTTATCTATAATCTACAAATTTTTCTTTAGTTCTGGACAAAGGGAAAGTAGTGATTTTCATAAACAATTAAAAACAGACACTGTCAGTACAAGTAATTCTGTGAAAACAAATATGGAGTTGTAAAATTTGATAACAATTAGAATGTTGTTATAAAGTTTATAATACAGGGTGGAAAATACAATACAAAGGATAAGTAAAAAGTTGAGCTACCAGCATGATAAAACATTATCAATGTCATATTTAGACTGACTCCTACTATTTGCAGGGGTAAGGGAAGGCTAATAAAGTTGGTCTTGAAGCAGTAGGGATAAATGACTCCAATCCATGCAGCTTCAAAGGTGGAGAAGAAGGTTCTTATTTAAAAAACAAGAATGAGATGTCCTGTTTTCAGCAACCAAAAGCACAAAGTCTCAGACTTGTATGGTACAGTGGTTTCATTTAGAAACTACTCCTTTCCATGTTGAATTCTTACAATCCGGTCAACTCCACTTCCTGTCGTGTGTTACTAATTCAATTTGCAGAGCCTGCATGTTTCCATACACTTCTGCCTAACCTAAAAGAAAATTAATAAGAATTCTTCAAATATGAAAAAAGAATTGGGTCAGAAAGCTTTTCTGTTAAACTTCATTTTTCTCCCATAGCAGGTGAAATATCAGCAAGGTATTGTGAAGTGTAAATGTCAAAATATTCAAGGTATTCAATTCAGTTCAGTTGCTCAGTCGTGTCCGACTCTGCGACCCCATGAATCACAGAACACCAGGCTTCCCTGTCCATCACCAACTCCCGGAGTTTACTCAAACTGATATCCACCGAGTCAGTGATGCCATCCAGCCATCTCATCCTCTGTTGTCCCCTTCTCCTCCTGTCCCCNTAGTATTGCTCTATTCCTCACCCCTATGATATGTGCCAGGAAGGCACATAGTAGGGACTCAGAAACGTAGTTGAACAAATGAAGAGCAGCGATTTCTGTTTACCGAATAGCTACCATGTGCCAGGTTTCAGTGTCTTTGGGCAGAGGCTCACTGAATAGTCAAAACTTCCCTGTGAAGCAGATGTTACGAATCCCATTTTAGTGGACGGAGAAATAAGCCCAGAAAGAAGGAATGTGCTCAAAATCACACAGAAAGGGACAGTTACAGCCAGACTTCAAACTCAGGTTGGTCTGACTCAGATGCTTGTGGTCAAAAACCTGGCTCCCGGGAGCCCCACCCCACCCACCTTACCTAGGGACTTAGGCCTCTCGCTGGCATAGATGCCCCGGGGTTCAGAGGGACCCAGGCGTCCATAGGAGCCAGAGCCAGAGAAGCCACTGTCCCCACAGAAAGTCGAGGGTGGTGAGTCCGGGCCTCCCGTGGAGCTGGGGTCCTCATAGAAGCCTAGATTTCAAAGAGAAGGGGAGAAAACAGTCAGGGGAGGGGGGGCTGAAAGGGGGACATGGGGTGGAGGAGAGGAGATCAAGAGGCAGAGTGAGGAGCCTGTGAAACAGGAGACAGTGGGGTAGGAGGGGCCCAGGCAGACCCCACTACCTCTAACCCATGCTTACCCGAGCTGCGCCCACTCTCCTGTTCCAAGCCCCCAGACTCCAGGCTCAGGTCTCCCAGCTGCTGGCCCAGGTCCCAGATGAGCCCAGGCAAGGCCTCCTAAGGAGGTAAGGAGAGCAAGATGGTCAGAAGACTCCTCATCCTCTGCCAACTGGCCCTCTATTCTAGTAGCTCATGGGCAGAGTTTCGCTTTGACCGAGGCTTGATTTCCAAAAGGCAAAAGCAGTACCCAACTTCCAGGATTCCCTTCAATATCTGTCTCTTCAACCCATTAGAAAGTCCTCCTGGTCGTCTAACTCCAGTCCCTCATGCTGCAGTCACCTCATTCCCTCTTAAGTGAGAGTGATAAGGCTTCAGAAGGCCCCATCTCTTGTCCCTTCTCTACCAGCTGTTCCCTCCATCTGGAGCTCATGGCTCCTTAACCCCTATTAGAATGCTCTTTGAGCGTAACTTCAGGTCTTCCTGCTGTAAAGGCAGGTCATGCTAGAAGTTAGTGTTCAGGACCCAGCAGATCTCTCGGCATTTATTCATCTGCCTTCTCCCATACTTTGACTCTCTCTTCTCAGATGCTCGCATCTCCCTGCCACGGCCCCCCTTTTAAATATTTATTTATTTACTTACTTGGCTGCTCCAGGTTGTAGTTGCAGCATGTGGAATCTAACTCACTGACCAGGGATCTAACCTGGCCCCCCCCCACCCCTGCACTGGGAGTGTTCAGAGTCCTAGCCACTGGACCGCCAGGGGAAGTCCCCCCAGTGCCCCTTATCACCAAAGAAAAGTCCTTCTGCAAGTCGTCCTTAAGTTTCTCTTGCTGCAGGTTGACTCTGTCCCTCATTTGGGTAAAACAGGCTGACCACAATTCATATAAATCTTTGCACATCCCAGAAAGAATCCCCTCATGCCTACTGGAGGGCTTCCCTGGTGGCTCGTGGTAAAGAATCCACCTGCCAATGCAGGAAATTCAGAAGATGCACGTTCGATCCCTGGGTTGGGAAGATCCCCTGAAGGAGGGCATGGAAACCCACTCAAGTATTCTTACCTGGGAAATCCCATGGACAGAGGAGCCTGGTGAACTACAGTCCATGGGATCACAAAGAGTAGGACACGATTTAGCGACTGATCAACAATAGCAAATGCCCTTCTGTGAATCTAGCCTTTGTAGAACTACCATAACAAACCCCAGGGGGTTCCATTGCCTCCAGCAGGGACCCCTCCTCCTGCTGCCCTAGCTCCATCCTCACCCAGAAGCCCTAGTGTGGGTCACAGCACCTCATCCCCATGGGAAATGTCGATGGAGTCTACCCTGGATCCTTTGTGCTGCAGGAAAAGACCGCCTCCTAACAGATGTGAATAAATAAATGAAGGTGAAACCCTTTAAGGGGAGTGACTGGGACACGGTGGGGGCAGGGTCTGAAACAACACCCATGGGGTCTCCAAGACACTAGGACTTAACCCACTTTTGAAAAACAGGACCGGAGCGAGGAAGAGTCTCACACGGATCTGGGTGAGGCCAGAGGTGGGGGCAGCCTCGGGATGACGGTTGACCCTCAGACAAAAGCGGCTTGTCTGGATAGCAGGCAGGCAGCGGGAGGGAGGGAAGGGGGGAGGAGGGGCTGAGAGGGCAGCCGCCCAGGCTTGCCTATTTAGGGCAGAAAGACTGGCCGGCTCCCCCGCAGACAACCCCCCCCAACTTCCTATTCCTGTGGCTGCTCTCCTGGGCCCTGGTCCTTACCCCTCCCCCCTAGAACAGAAGCCCCCATCTGGGCTTGTATCTGGGAGGAAAGTCAACAGATCGTTTCACTTTGAGCTCAGTGGACAGAGATGCTCAGAGTGGTGTCATCCTTGAGCAGATCCCAGGGATGCAGCCACATGATGCAGTGTCAGGGATGGCTAAAACACATCAAGGACCACCCCTATATCCCACATCCTGTCCCACACTAATCATGTCCTTGCTCACCCCGCTGTAGCCACACTGGTCTCCTGACTGTTCCCTGAACATACCAGACATGCTCCTAACTCAGTAGGATGTGTTTTCCCAGCACACTCTCCTGGCTCCCTCCCTTGCTTCATTCAGATGCCTACACGTTCCCTTCTCTGATCATTCTTTCCAAAATAGCTCCCCATCATTCTGCACCTGGGTTGCCCTGCCTTTCCCCCCTTCCCCGACATAGCAGCAATGACCTCCTGACTTAAAATGATGTATCAGGCTGTCATTTGTTCATTGTCTTTCTCACCAGATCGTCAGTCCCAGCCCCAGAAGGGCAGAGATTCATGTCTCTTCTGTATACTGCTGCGACGCCCCTGTTGCCACCCCACCCAATCCAGTCCCAGTACCTAGAACAATTCCTGGCTCAAAGTAGGTGCCCAGGACATGTTTGGGAAAAGGAATGAATGAATGAATACAGTAGAATACTATACAGCTGTTAAAATGGAATGAGGCAATTTCTATATAATAGAACCATCATCAAGACCTATTGTGGAGTGGAAAAAGGAAAATGCAGAGGGACTTCCCTGGTGGTCCAGTGGTTAAGATCCACCAGGCAGGAGACATGGGTTTGATCCCTAGTTGGGGAACTAAGATCCCAAACGCCCTGAGGCAACTAAGCCCACACTCCACAACTAGAGAAGCCTGTGCATCACAACAGACTGCCCAAGTGCCATAACGAAGAGCTAGCACAGCCAAAAAAAAAGCAGAACGTACAGTTAAATGATGAGTCAGAACTGCTACCTGGGGGCTGTATTAAAAGCTAAGTTACTGGGTCTGAACCCTGATTCCAGGCAGGAGCCTAAGAAATTGAATTTCTAACAAGTTCCTGGGTGATGCTACTAGTCCATCAGGCCGCACTTTAAGAACCATAGTCTCTGATACCTCACCCAAGAAACTGGAATTTGAAAAAAGCAAAGCAAACTCTGTATTGGGAATGTAGGCTGTTTTTGTGCATAGATGCAGAATTCACACCAGGGTGACAATGGTGATCACAGATAAGAGGGCGGATTTTAGGGGGTCAGGGGAGGGATGAGGGGACTGGATGGTAGGATGAAGTGTTTATGGAGGCATGGCTGGGAGCCAAATTGCCAGGGTTCAAGTTCAACTCACAGCCACTTGCCAGCTGTATGACCTTGAGCCAGTTTCTGGGCCTCAGTTTCTTCATCTCTAACACGGGTATCTTTTGATTCCAATGGGGTTGTTGTAAGGATTAAACAAATTTAAACAGCAGTTCCTTTTAAGCACTTAATAAATACTGACTTTTATTATTACATGAAAGCCATGAATTTCTAACAGGGAAAATATAAAATTATGCTTTACTGGTGTAATTAGAAATAAATGAAGAAAGATTTTTTTTCCCCCCAGTAAGTTCAGTAGGTCCAATTTCCGTTCTTCCACTGCAGGGAAGAGCAGGAGTAAGGAAGATAAATAGCAGAGGCCTCTTCCTCCCCAGTGCCTAGACCCCACAACACCCCCCTATTTGCAAGTCTGACCTCATTTCTTCATCCTCCCAGCTGCAAGAGGATAAATCTTTAAAAGACTAGAAGGTCCTTGGCCTGAATCTGGCTCTCTGCCTATTCACAGTGCCCCTCATTGGTGTTTTATTTTTATTTTTTGCAAGCCCATTTGCAAGTGGACCTGAGGCTGTCCAGCTCAGGCAGGTTTAAGATGAATGTGGTTTGGACCCCTGGAGACCCCTTTGCCCAAACATTCCCAGACCTTTACTGCCCCCACTCACATGCCCCTGGTCTGTGTCTAGTTCCCTTGATCTCTGTTAGGAAGTCCTTCTGCAAGTCTAACTTGAGTCCTTCTTGCTGGAAGGGGACCATTTTCCTTGGCGGGAGAGAACAGCACTCCTGCCTCATTCAGGATTCTTGCCTCTTTTCTCTGAGGTTCCCCCTAATCTTTCCCTGCATCCCTATCTTTCCTACTAGAAATGAATCAATTCTAGCCTCAATCTTTCTTGTTTCAAAGGGAGTGTATCCCTGGGTGGCGGGATGGAGGAGTGAAGGGGTGAGCATCACACAACAGAGGCTCAGGGATCAGAGGAGGCCCCCACTCCCTCTTTGGAAGGACCCAGGAACCCCCAACACCAGAGGAGTTTATATTTAGCGCTTCTCTGCTCCTCCCTCAGTGGCGCTGTCTCCCTCCTGTTGCCTGCCACCGCCTCCTCCCTGATGCGGGGACGGAGCTCTGCTTGGAGATTGTTGGGGGTGGGGGGTGGGAGTACTGATGGCTGGGAGTAGACAGAGGGGCAGAAAAGGGGGAGACTGAGGACCAGGCTGAGCTCCCCGGGCCCTGCGGCAGCCCCCCACCAGCCGTCAGCTCTACACGCGGTCGGGTCTGTGTCAGTGCCGCTCTCTGGATTCACCACACTCTCCCCTCCTCACCACACATGCCCACATGTCCATTCTCTGTGTCTCTACTCCTGCCCTGCAGGAATGGGTCATCTGGACCATTTTTCCAGATTCCACATATATGTCTTAAAATATTTGTTTTTCTCTTTCTGACTTACTTTATTCTGTAAGTAATAAAGTAAGCCCATCCACATCACTAAAAATGACTCTGTTTCATTCCTTTTCATGGCTGAGTAATATTCCACACAGGCCTTTTTTTTTTTTTTTTTTTTAAAGACTGCATAATATTCCATATATCCATAGTTTGTCCAATGAATCCCATTTACTGGATATTTAGATTTTTAAATGTGAAAAAAATTTACACAGTGTTTATGATAGCCACTTTCCTAGATAAAGCTTTGGAAATATCCAAGATTGTGTTCTTAGATGAAATTCCTAGTAATTAAGTTTTTGAGTCAAGAGGATGCTTAGTTTTCAGGTTTTTGAAGCATAATTTTAAATGACCCTCCAGAAGGGTTATACCATATTGACACTCCTGCTAGGAAGGTATGAGAATGTTTTCCAGCACAGTTATACTAACTCTGAGAGTTATCCTGTTAGTTTCCTTTTAAATAACTGATCATCTGATTTCTAGCAAATGGAACTGGTATCTGGGCACTGTTTTTTGGATTGTGTGTGAGGCAGGTTTTTTAGTTGTGTTTGTCATCATCTTTGTGAGTTTTATATTTGTGTCTTTTGCTTATTTTTATGTTAAGGTGTTTGTTTTTTTTTCTTACTGTTCCGTGAACTTTTTCTTTTCTGTGAACATTTGTTTGGCTGCACCGGCTCTTGGTTTCAGCATGTAGGATCTTCCGTCTTCGTTGTGGCATGTGGAACCTTTAGTTGTGGCTTGTGATCTGGTTCCCTGACCAGGGACCAAACCCCAGGCCCCCTGCATTGGGAGCGCAGAGTCTTAGCCAGTGCACCACCAGGGAAGTCCCTATGAGCCTTTTTCAGTGGTCAGAATATTTACTCTTTGTCTGTCACATATATTGGATGAAGTTTTGCCCCAGGTATGCATGTACCTTCTGTTACTGTAGATAGAGATCATTTTAATGGAAAAAGATTTTTGCTTTTTATTTAGTGGGGCTCATTGACCTTCCTTTATGGTTTATGGCTTTGGTATCATGTTTAGAAAAACACTTCTGCCCCTCCCCCTCCACTAATAAACTGTACAAATGTTTATTTATACTTAATTTTCATACATATATTTTCTTTCCTTACCTTTAAGTTTCCAAGCTCTTGAGTTTAATGGACAAATCCTGTACAATAGGGTTTTAATTTTGTGTTCTCACAAATACATAGCTAGTTGCCCTAATACTTTTTTGAAAAGTTCAACCTTTCTCAGCTATAGCTTTTCTGTTATAAAATTTTATATATAATATTTTAAATTTCTTTCTGAGCTTGCTCTTCTGTTTTCTGGATCTGTACTCTGCTTTGATCAAGTACCATGTTAAATATCATCATTTTAAAATATATTTAACTAAATTTCCCCTAGAAATTATAAAAATTTCACAGACATACTCACCTATTTTATTTTTCCAGATGAAATTTAGAGTCTTTTTAAGTTCCTTCTACTAAAAACAAAAAAATATTAATTTTATCTGATTTTTTTGCCACATTGTGTAGCTTGCAGGATCCCCAACCAGGGATTGAACCTGGGGCCCATGGTAGTGAAGGCAAGTCCTAACTACTGGACCGCTAGGGAATTCCACAGAAAAGCATATATAATTTGATGAGATTACTTTAAATTGATAAATTGTGGGTGAATTGAATTGTTAAGTCTTCCCGGAGAATTTGGCACATTTGCTCCTCTGGTAGTGGTACCAAGATATGGCAATTGAGAATTCAGATATTAGGCCATAGTAGTTCATTTAGGAAACTGGGGGAAAAGTCTTTTGAAAACTTGAAAAAAAAAAAAAAGACCCTCAAATGTTAATTAGTCTCAGAGGGTGTCAGTGTCCTTTGGAGCAGTATAATGTGAATTTTATTTTATTTCCTGGGTGACGGGGACCAAGATGGCCTATTCCTTGTTCTGAAGGCTGACCAGTGAAGGGAACAGGAGAGGCCGCCGGGCAGGCCCTGCCATCCATGGACAGCCCTGCAGGGCATCTGGTCAGGTGACAGGGCAGGGGCTTCCATGCAAAGATAGTTTGGTCAGCTTGGTCACTACAGCCCTCCTTGTGCTCAGCTACCAGGATGCGTGCATGCATGCTCAGTCGCTTCAGTCATGTCTGACTCTGTGTGACCCTATAGACTGCAGCCTGCCAGGCTTCTCTGTCCATGGGATTTCCCAGACAAGAATACTGGAGTGGGTTGCCATTTCCTCCTCCAGGGGATCTTCCCCACCCAGGGATCAAACCCGAGTCTCCTGCATCTCCTTCATTGCCAGGAAGATTCTTTACATGAGCCACCTAGAATCACCGCCTCCCCGCCCCCGCCTCGAATGCCTAGTTGCATACTATTGCAGGTTAGCTGCCACCAGATATCAGGGTTCAATCCAGCTAAAGCTGACTGTGGCTGCTCAAGCCCGGTGTGGCTGGCCTGCACCTCACTGCAGGAGCAGATTCTGCCCACTCAGTGTGTGTGTGACACTGCCAGGCTTTCTTTGATCAGAAAGGGCCGGGAGCCTTAGAACCATCTCAAGAATACAGGGAGTATTCAATACAAGGCCTCAAGAAGACCTAGAAGCCAGAAGCTGAGATGAGGATTTGTGTGTTCACTTATTTCTATTGTCATCTTTATTGATTAATACTTAGCCCCCTTGAATGAATCCTTTTCATTGTTTACAAAGAGGAATTTTGTTCTAGTTTCTAAGGAACCTCTGGTGCCAGTTCACAAAACCACCAGTTTAAAATCAAGGAGCTTTAACCCCCTCTAGTGGCGGATACGGCAAGTGCCTCAGTCGGAGCTTTGGTTATAATTCTCTGCAGTGGAAAGTGCAGAAGCAGTGAGGAAAATGTGTAAAATAGAAAGACTTCCTCGTTTTAACATTTTCTTTTCTCTGACTCAAGATTCAGAGATCCCAGACTGAGGACCTTGTTTCACATCATTGATCCCATCACAAACTTTGGGGAAGGAATTAAATAAATATCACTGTTAACTTAGATTTAAAGTCTGCTAAAGAACCTTTTTTGTTTATGTTCTCTGTTGAAGGCAGTGCATTGATAGAAGTTGGTGAATCCATGAAGCTAATGGCTGAGGTGAAAGACTCTCTTGATATTAATGTAAAGCAAACTTTTATTGATCCACTTCAGTTACTACAAGACAAAGATTTAAAAGAGATTGGGGTAAGTTTTCTAAGCTATAAATCTGCCTGTTGCTACTTAATATGATGTTTATACTGTTTAAAATCATTATAATGTTTCCACAGTGACTCAGTGAAAGCATCATCTTACTGTGGGTGGTAAAATAATAACTCAGTTATGGTGACCTGGCTTACCAGGAAAGAGTCCCAGGACAGTCAGACCTTTATTCTGTGTCTTATTGAAGCCAGCTAGAAGTCAAGCTCAAGATACCTATTTCTACAGTCGTTTTCACATAACAAAATGATTCCAGAACTTTGTACTGGTTTTTTGATCATCAAAATCATCTGGTTCTAGTTGCATCTTTTTTTTTTTTAATGCCATCATCTATTACTTATTTATTGTTTTAACTTTTATGTTAAATTAGAGGATAATGACAACATTGTGATGGTTCCTTCCATTCATCAGCATGAACCAGCCATAGGCATACACATGTCCCCTCCCTCTTGAACCTCTGTCCCACCTCCCTCCCCATCCCAGCCCTCTAGGTTATAACAAAGCACTGGCTGGCTTTGGTTCCCTGTGTCATAGAGCAAATTCCCACTGGTTATCTATTTTACATATGATAATGTATGTGTTTCAGTCTTACTCTCGCAAATCTTTTTTATTTAATTTTAAAACATGTTTTATTTTATACTTCAGTATAGCCAATGTTGTAATAGTTTCAAGTAGACAGCAAAGGGACTCCGCCATACATATGCATGTATCCGTTCTTGCCCAAACTCCCCTCCCATCCAGGCTGCGTCTTTCGATTCATTGCATTAGGGATTATTTTCCATTACTTCTCATGGAAATCAGTATCTAGGAATCAGCATTTTGTGTTTAGTGTTGGTGTGAGTCTCTTAGTCGTGTCTGACTCTTTGCGACCCCATGGAATATAACCCTCCAGGATGCTCTGTCCATGGGATTCTCCAGGCAAGACTACTGGGGTGGGTTGCCATTCCCTTCTCCAGAGATCTTCCCAACCCAGGGACTGAACCCAAGTCTTCTACACTGCAGGCAGATTCTTTACCGTCTGAGCCACCAAGGAAGCCCAATTTTGTGTTTGGAAAGTGTTAAAAATGGCCCTCCAGAGCGTATCTAGGAGCTTTCAGGGGCCTGTAAATAATCACACACCATTTGCTTGGTGGTGTTTTGGCAGATGTGCAAAAGCAGTCTTGAGACTTCCATCCCACCAGGGACTTCTATTCTGGAGGGACAGCCTGCACTGAGACCTTCTTTGGGCACCCTCTTGAGGAGTTGCCCATAAGTCTAACTCCTGGGGCCTTGAAGTCATCTGAACTTTGGGGAGATCCCCCTTTTTCTTTTTCAGGCCCAGTGATTCTTCTGGTGTGGTCCCAGGACAAGCAATAGCATCATCATCTCATGTTAGAAATGCAGATTCCTGGGCTGTATCCTGGAGCTTCCCGGGGAGAGTCCTGGGTGCCTATGTAGACGTTTAGAATTCACACTGAAACCAAGGGCTATGGAGGGGAACTTGGGGAGGCTGAACGAAAAATGAAAGCGTCCTTTCAGGAACTCCGAGAACATTCTGCTACCCTATGCCCAGCACCTTGCTCAGAGCCTTACTCCCACTGTCCTCCTTTTTCCTCTTCCATGTCAGGGAAATTGTCTATTCTTTTGGAGAAGGCAATGGCACCCCACTCCAGTACTATTGCCTGGAAAATCCCATGGACAGAGGAGC
>SJYV01035295.1:0-37716 GCA_006410875.1 Neotragus pygmaeus | reverse complement strand
AAGACTCTTGAGAGTCCCTTGAACTGCAAGGAGATCAAACCAGTCAATCCTAAAGGAAATCAGCCCTGATATTCATTGGAAGGACTGATGCTGAAGCACCAATATTTTGGCCATCTGATGCAAAGAACTGACTCTTTGGAAAAGAGTGTGATGCTAGGAAAGACTGAGGGCAGGAGGAGGAAGGGGCAACAGAGGATGAGAGATGCTTGCATGGCATCATCAACTCAAGGGACATGAATTTGAGCAAATTCCGGGAGATAGTGAAGGACAGGATAGCCTGGTGTGCTACAGGGGTTGCAAAGAGTCCAACACAACTGAGCGACTGAACAACAACAAAATTTATTTGGCTGCATTGGTTCTTGGTCACATGGGATCTTTTGTTGTAGCTCATGGACTCTCGCATAGTGGTGCACAGGCTTAGTTGCTCCGAGCCAGGTAGGATTTTAGTGCCCTGACCAGGGATAGAACCCATGCTCCCTGCATTGCAAGGTTGAATTTTAACCACTGGACCAGGAAAGTCCTATCACATTGTGTTTCTGATTTGTATTTTCCTAGTGGTGTTGAGGCAATGGCACCCCACTCTAGTACTCTTGCCTGGAAAATCCCATGGACGGAGGAGCCTGGTGGGCTGCNCAACCTTATGTGAAGATGATTACATGTATTTCCTATGTCTGATGTGGACAACAGGAGTTCTCATGGGGCTGGCATTTGTTGACATTAAAGGGAGAAAATAATTTCAAAGGCCATCTGTGATTTTGGAAATTTAAAGAAAACTGTTTTTAAAACCTCTACTCAAGCTTAACTTTAAAAAAATAAGTTGAATATGTGTACCTCTGGCTGATCCATGTTGATCTAAGGCAGAAACCAACACTGTATTTTAATTATCCTTCAATTAAAAATAAACTTTAAAAAAGTGTAGAATGAACTAATACTTTCCATTAGCTGTTTGTAAGTGATAATTTAACATATACTAAAGCAATACTGTCACTGTGATTACAGAAATAACTGATGGGTGCTAGGGGAAAGATTAGTGGAATATTCATTTTCCGAAAGTGAGCTTTATTTTGTTCTTTTCTTTTGTTTTAGTGCATGGGCCATCCTACTAGATCGCTCCCAAACTCGCCTACAGATAGTGTTGATCTCACCTGAATTATTTATCCCAGTAGAAGATGATGCCATGGAAAGACAGAGATTCATCGAGTCAGTGCCTGACTCTGTGACACCACTGATTATCTATGAAGAAACAACAGACATCTGGATAAATGTATACATGTTTTCTTGTAATACTTGTTTTAAATATTTTCTCAGAATGCTAAAGTAAATGAAGCTTGATAGCAAACTATTAAAAGAAATTTTTTAAGTTCACAGCAATTTTGAATGTTATTTGCTTAGTTTGAACATTTCAAATGGGAATGTTGGTTCCAAAATGGGGAATGGTTTGTAGATGAAAGGTCGATGCCATTCCAGTGACATCTCCCTGGATGCTGAATTGCCCTTGTTTCTGGACACATCAGATATTGAAAACACGACCTCACTGGTGCCTCTGAGAGGACCACGAGAGTCCTGACTAGAAAAAAGTTTCTCTTTTAAGTTGGTAAACTGTCCCCAGATATACCAGTTTTGGATTGAATCTTTCATTTTCCAGTTTAATGGAAAAAATTTACACAAGGTACAAAATAAATAAAGCCAGTTCACTCTCCTCTGGCTGCATATAGGCTTCATGTGATTCACCTAACAGATAACATCTGTTTTCCCTTGAATTGTTAGAATATTTCTCTCTGGAAAAGAAAAGTAAAACATTTTTTCTCTTAATTCTTGTAATAAGATTTATATCATTAAATAAACTTTGTGCAATTTTTCAAAGAATTGCAGAGATGGTGAGTAAGAAACAGCTTTTGGTTGTATTTTTCATTTTTCTCCATTTGGAAACATTTATTTCTCAGTAGATGATGTCTTTGACTAAAGTAAGGTAAATATGAAAGGCCCAAGCAAAATCTGTAATTATACATATACCATACCCCATAATCTGACAGTTACTTATATTTCAGAAAATGTTTATCAAGTAATTCTTCTTTCTCTCTGGCTTAGTCAAATTGTTTACATAGTATTCTCATTAATGTATATAGTAAATTAATCTATTTATTTTACAGATCCATGACATCTTTCATGTTTTTCCCCAAAGTCATGAAGATGAAATTGAATTTATTTTTGCCTCTGAATGCAAAACAGGTTTCCGTCATTTATATAAAATCACATCCATTTTAAAGGAGAGCAAATATAAACGATCCAGTGGTGGGCTGCCTGCCCCAAGTAAGAAGTTACTTTCTGTTTAAAAAGAGGCAGAAGGTGGGAGGGTATATATGAGGTAGCTAGAGCAGTCAAATTCATAAACATAGAAAGTGGCTGCCGGGGGCTGAAAGGAAAATGTGTAAGCCTAGAAAAAATGAAATAGTGCATTGGATACTAACATGTTTTTAAAAAGAATGAGTATGGTTTTCTACTTTAATAATAAAGAGTTTGTTTTAGAATACTGGACATTTAATGATGTTTTGTTGTATGCTTTACTGCCATTTATAACATAACAGACTCAACATAGCCATTTTTTAAAAATTGTGATAAAATATGCATAACAAAATTTACCATTTTAAGTGTGTGGTTTCTTGACATTAAGTATATTCCCTGCTGTTCTGCAACCGTCACCACCATCCATCTCCAGGATTTTTTTTCGTCTTCCAGAACTGATTCTGTCCAATAAGTAATATCCAGTTTAGTGGTAAATAATTAATAGCTTCTCATTCCTTCTTCCTTCCTTCCCCTGGCAGCCACTTTCTATCTTTATGAATTTGACTGCTCTAGCTACCTCATATACATGGAATCACACAGTATGTGTCCTTTAATGACAGGCTTATTTCATTTAGTATAGTGTCTTCAAGATTTGTCCAGATTGTAGAATCTGTCAGATGTCCTGATTTTTTTAAGGTTGAATAATATTCCATTGTACATGTAAACACATTTTGTTTACCTGTTCATCTGTCTATTAATAGTGAGGTTACTTCTTTAGACCATTTTAAATAATGCTGTAATGAGCATGAGTGGACAAATACCAGTTTGAAACCCTGCTTTCAATTCTTTTGGGTATATATCCAAAAGTGAAATTGCTTAGTATTTTAATTCTTTAAAGTTTTTAAGGAACAACCACCATACACTTTCAGTAGCAGCTGCACCTTCATACATTCCCATTAGAGAGTGCACAGAGGTTCCAGTTTCTCTACATCCTTGCTAACGCTTATTGTTTTCTGGGTGTAGTTCTTTTTCTGTTTGTTTGGTTTTGGTTTTGATTTTTGGCTGGGTTTTGGTAAGAGCCATGCTAATGGATATGCAGTGGTGTATCCTTGTGCTTTTGATTTGCATTTTCCTAGTGTTTAGTAACATCATATTATTTAACCAGTTTGTATCTCTTTAGAGATATGTCTATTTGAATCCTTTGTGGACTTTTAATTGGATTATTTGTTTTTTTCAACATGCCTTTTAACATCATTCTTATTTGGGAACCACTGACCTACAATTTAGGACAGCAGAGTAAATACTACCTATGACTTGCTCCTTCTCTTAGCATGATTTTTTTTTAATCAGACTAGATCTTGTATATCCAAGATGGAGATCTCTTCCCTAAGAGCCTTAGTTTAATTTGACTCTTGGTGTGAAATTGCTCTTACTTGTTCCTTTGCTGTTCAGAAATTAAATCTACTTACAGATTCCAGAAAGTTTAGTGATGAAGTCTGGTCAAAGAGCTATGGATAGTAATTCACTAAAACAACATTCTTGGGACAGGGATTAAAGGATAACTTAAAATTTTATACTCATTGAAAAATAAGAAGCACTGTCACCTCAGCTGATATTCTTTTCAGAACACTTAGACCCTGTTCCTCTCAGTGTCTGCTTCTGGACCCTTCAGCTTGTCTACCTGTTTCCATTTCCCTCCTTTTTACTTAGACTTTCTTGCTCCAGATCTTCGTCCTTTTCCTTGATGTCCATTTTATTTTCCTCTTCCCTCCTCTTTTTTCTTCCATAAGTGGCTATAATGTGTAACAATTAGTATTTGTTTTATATTAAATAATACTTATTTTCTGGTGATAAAATTGCCTAAGTTGAATTTTTGTATCTAAGAAAAAGAAAATGAGTCTATGTTTTTAACTTGAGTAGGACCCTACTTAAGATCCTATATCATCTCAGCCTCTTCTCAGCTGTCACTTTGAGAGCCAGAGCTGGCAGCAGCTAGGCAGAGAGCAGGGGTTTCTTTCTTTTTTTATTTTAACCTTCTCCTTAGGCCACTGAGAGAGCCTCATCTACCAAGACAGAATCTTACAGAGATAAATGGAACATGTTGTTACTTACTATGGTAATATTCAATTTGTTTTTTGCAAATAATAAACAGTTGTATTAAAATTTTCCTTCTCTGGCTTAAGTAGTTTGTTGCATTTCTAGAAGAAATGCCTCGTTGATGCATTAGATTGTTTTTGTCTGTCTACCAAAGGTCTAGGAATGCAAAGTGCTTTTGAGTTCTTTTCTATCTTTACTGTAAGAGTGTATTTTGCTGCTTTAACTTTAGTTACATGGATCATTCCATTACTATTAAGAAGACTCATACTTGGAATTTTTTTTAACTGTAGACTTTGTGTTGAGGTGAAATTCACGTGACATTAACCATTTTAAAGGGAACGTTTAGAATGAATGGTGGCATTTAGTACATTTAGTGTTGTTGCAGCTACTACCTCTCTTTAGTTCCAAAGGATTTTCATTGTTCTAGACATAACTGAATTTTTCAGTGTTCCTTTTTTGAAAAAAGTTTAAAATACTATTTTTCATTGTTTCATTTGCTTATAGTCTGATGTAAAGTACTGAATTATAATTATATTTATCTTTAGGTGACTTCAAGTGTCCTATCAAGGAGGAAGTAGCAATTACCAGTGGTGAATGGGAAGTTCTTGGCCGGCATGGATCTAATGTATGTTCTTTTATTCTACTGATATGTTTAGTCAACATCAGCTGTGTGTGTGCAGTACTGAAAATCAGTAGTGCAACTTCATATGACCCCAGTATTTTGAAAATACTGCTGCTGCTGCTGCTAAGTCACTTCAGTTGTGTCCGACTCTGTGCGACCCCATAGACAGCAGCCCACCAGGCTCCCCTGTCCCTGGGATTCTCCAGGCAAGAGCACGAGTGGGTTGCCATTTCCTTCTCCAATGCATGAAAGTGAAAGTGAAGTCGCTTAGTCATGTCTGACTCTTAGCCACCCCATGGACTGCAGCCCACCAGGCTCCTCCGTCCATGGGATTTTCCAGGCAAGAGTACTGGAGTGGGGTGCCATTGCCTTCTCCGAAAATACTGCTAGGGCCTCAAAAAACCCAAGTTGTTGGAAAGGGAGAATCTTAGTTTAAATTCTAAATCTCACCCATTTAATAATGCTGATATTAGATGTGTTCTGGTTACTAAAGGTCACCATTTTCAGATGTAGTATTGCGTCTTAGTAAGGAAAGGGCTGGTCCATACTTTCCAAGTCTCACAAAAGTGAGTGAAGATATAGTTTGAAAATTATTTCTGAATCTCTTATAGACTACTTGTGTCATTTCTGCATTAGTGCGCTTACAGTTCCTGAGGTAGTGATGCTCTTTCATTCGCCTGTTTATCTTATCTCACAAATTTAAAGTTTCATATACCACTTGCAAATTATAATGGACATTTATACAGAGCATAGATCGATAAGGCAGGGAGGAAGTCCACCCTCTGTTTCACTGTTGGCATATGGCTTGCTATAGCAATTCTATGCCTTTCATAGTACCTTGTGTTTGTTTCAACTTTCAGTTAGGTGGTCAGTTTCATGAGATCTCTAAGAGCTCCATCCTTTATATGTGTGATATATAAAGTTAAGTTGAGGTATGCTACCAGGATTTAGTAAAGGCCTATGATTTCCTCAAATTGATTGAGAAATTTATTGAAGAATTATGTATACTGGCTACTATAGAAGTCACTCAGTTCCTTAGGTGATCAAGGAGAAAGAATGAAGATACAGACCCCAGGTTTGTTTTTGTTGGTGTGATAACTTTAGAATATAATAGGCGACCTTTAAAGTCTCATTTCCACTGGCAGTGTCAGTTGGCCTTCTGCTTATATACTCAATATATTTTTTTCTGTTTAGGGACTCTTAAATGTTACTGTCAGATGTTAGTGGAATTCTTAAGTTCTGATAATAAAAATTTACACTAATATAAACTTCATGCTGTGTAATGGTTGGATAATACTGAGGGAAACCCCAAAATTATACAGAGCTGAACCTTATTTGGGCAACCTAAATGTCTATTACTTGCTATAATGTGCATCAGCTCTTTTCTATCATGCCTATTTATGTGATATATTTGTCTCTCTTTGTTAGTCTTCTATTTTCCCTCTATTCTTGAGTGGTTTTTTTTTTGAAGTTATCTTTCCATTTTCTACTTTTGCAGGTGACCTGTTCACCCAAAGATTTTTAATGCCAGTAACTGTGTAAATCTTTGAGGCTTTTAAGTCTGTTAGCCACTTAGGGTTCTCAAAGTGTGGTCTCTAGACCACAAAGTATCAATATCACATGGAAACTTCGGAACTACTAGGCCCACCTTAGACCTCTTGAATTGAGAAAATTGTCTGGAGGTCAGATTCAGCAGTCTGTTTTACAAACCCCTCAGGTGATTCTGATGTAAAGTTGTTACATGAAACAAAGAAAAAGGGAATAAGGAATTAACTATTTATTTAGTTTTGAAAGGCCTGACTTCTAACTGCTAAGTCAAGATTAACACATACCTGTGAAGCTTCGTGAAAGTTTGTTCTGCCATCTCTTATCCTTTGTATCCTTTCTGTCTATGTCATATAGGCCTTACTTAATGCCAACTGTGTTTATTTCTATATCCATGCATGCTAAAATATGTTTGCAATGATTAAGAAGCTTCTTGAAGAAAATGTGGCATCTAAAAGTATTTGCTTTTAGAAATACACCTTTGTTTTCTGTATAAAAGTTTGGATTTTATTTGAGTAGGCTGCTGGAAGATTTTGAAAAGGAACAATAAAAACCATTTATTTAGAATCTCACTGTAATTTGGGAGGAGTATTAAGTGAATTCAGCTGTGAGTTTACTGGCAGTTTTTTTGTGTTCTGAATGAAGACTTAAAAGATCCTTCATACTTATTTATAAACTATGCCAGTATTGAAACTGATGGAGTGATTGAGTAGAGTTATTCCCCAACCCAATAGATAAAACATTTTTTGCAAATTTGTACAAAAGACTAAAAAAAAAAAAAAAAAGCTGCCTAAGATACTGCTGCACTAAGAAATAGACAGGATGCTAAAATTAGACTCTTTTAGGTGTGCATGAATGGTTGACCTGAGCTGTGATATAGATATTTTTTCTCTGTAAAGGGTAGTCGTTTTAATGAAATAATTTTTGTATTTTAAGAAAAGCACACATTTTACCATATAGGAAATTAGCAGCAGCATGCAGCTTGGGCGTCCTTTTAACTTTCTGAACAGGATCTATTAAGACATGAACAAAACCAACTCAAGCTTATTAACATCAGTGACAAATTTTTAAAGAGAGGCACAAGTCAGCGTGTAACTCAAATGATTCTGAGTAAAATTGACTGGTCTTGCCAAGGTCTTCCTAGCACTGATTTTTATGTTGTTATTTTGACAGATCCAGGTTGATGAAGTCAGAAAGCTGGTATATTTTGAAGGCACCAAAGACTCTCCTTTAGAACATCACCTGTATGTGGTCAGTTATGTAAATCCTGGAGAGGTGACGAGGCTGACTGACCGTGGTTATTCGCATTCTTGCTGCATCAGCCGGGTATTAAGTCCCTGTTTGAAAAGGGTTTCCTGTCATATAAAAAACCTCTGCACATATAATACTCCTTTTTAGTAACATGAAAAGTGAAATGGCCTATAAAAACCTTAGCCTTAACTTTAGCATTGTATATATATTCACATAAATGGTCAGACTGTTACCATACTCCTGCTATAGCATCAATGCAGATATAGCAACAGATAACCTTTTTTTAGTTTTCCCTGGGGGAAAAAATAATTGTTTTTCCTTTCTCTAGCATTGTGACTTCTTTATAAGTAAGTATAGTAACCAGAAGAACCCACACTGTGTGTCCCTTTACAAGCTGTCAAATCCTGACGATGACCCCACCTGCAAAACAAAAGAATTCTGGGCCACGCTCTTGGATTCAGCAGGTACTCATTCTCCTGAACCTGATCTTAAGCGAGATTAGTACATTAGTGCTCTAAACAGAGCCTTTCCGCCCCTCACCATTGCCTGTCCTTCGGCTGCTGGCTGATCCCATCCCGCCTAGTCTATCAGTTATCAAATAAGGCTGGTTACTTCTTACTCCAGGCAGGAGCAAGACTGGAAGGGCTTTTTGAAAATAAGATTAAAATAATCAAGATTAGTCCAGGTTCAATGCATGATACTGGATGCTCGGGGCTGGTGCACTGGGACAACCCAGAGGGATGGTACGGGGAGGGAGGGAGGAGGGGCGTTCAGGTTGGGGAACAANACTGGAAGGGCTTTTTGAAAATAAGATTAAAATAATCAAGATTAGTCCAGGTTCAATGCATGATACTGGATGCTCGGGGCTGGTGCACTGGGACAACCCAGAGGGATGGTACGGGGAGGGAGGGAGGAGGGGCGTTCAGGTTGGGGAACAAATGTATACCTGTGGTGGATTCATGTTGATGTATGGCAAAACCAATACAATATTGTAAAGTAATTAACCTCCAATGAAAATAAATTTATATTTTTTTTAAAAGCACTCTATTAAAAAAAATAAAATAATCAAGATAACAGCTAGGAACTGATTTATTCACATTTGGATGATTTCCCAGGTAAACAACTGAACTCGAATGTCATAGAGACTGAACTAGTAACACTCTTGAGCAGGGAAGCTGCAGCTTTAAGGAATACCCAGCTGGTAGCTTTCTTAAAACTTCTACCAGCACTGGCAATGGCCATCTTAATAAAAGATAAATCCTCATTTTATATGGGAGTGAAGAGCACTGTGATTGCCTGAAATTAAAATGCTTGATTTCTTAAATATATATAATGGACTTAAATATAAATAACGGACTTATATAAATAATAGAATTATATCTTTTAATTCATTTTATACCCAAATCCTTTTTTCTGTTAGGTATTTTCACTCATAAATATCTCCTAAGGGGTTAAGAAATTAGTGCAAAACCACAAGGTATAGGTATGTTCTGCTGCTGCGTCACTTCAGTCGTGTCCGACTCTGCGACCCCATAGACAGCAGCCCACCAGGCTCCCCTGTCCCTGGGATTCTCTGGTGTCCACAATTAGAATTTGTAATATGCCGATCTCTGCTTCAACTGGAACATCATCCAGTATACACAGACTTGGGAGATGTCTGTGAAGCTTTCAAACACTGATCATGATTTTTTTTTCTGGGTTCTGATTAGGCTTATTCTCTAAGGATCATAAAGAAATGTTTTTTGAGCACTTGCTGTGAGCAAGTTAAGTTAATTTGTGCTCTCAGTTTCTCATCAGGTATATGGCTTAACCATCGATAAGTTATACAAGCTGAGAGCAAAGTGTTTGTGTTCTGCATGTAAATACCTCCTGGGCTCCAATGATTATTGATAATACTTTGTGTCTGCTTCTGAAATGGATAATTGGATGTCTTCATTAGATTTTCTTTTTAAATAGAACTGTTTGTGCTTAATTTCTTGCTTATTATCTAAAGGAGGGATAGTTAGTTATTAGGATAGTGGGTTTATGGTATTTTTTCCTTGAGCTCAGGTTGTCAAGCTCCCACAAGAACTTTACGGAATGTGTTTACCTCCTCCCAGGTCCTCTTCCTGACTATACCCCTCCAGAAATTTTTTCTTTTGAAAGCACTACTGGATTTACATTGTATGGGATGCTGTACAAACCTCATGATCTACAACCTGGAAAGAAATACCCCACTGTGCTGTTTATATATGGTGGTCCTCAGGTAGGCATATTTCTGTACATACATGTATGTGTTTTCATTTTCTTTTTTTTTAGATAATTTGTTATTTAAACGTCTGGTCAGTTGTTTAAGATTTGAGCATTGCTGAGCCTCTGCTGTTGCTGACTCTGGCTTATGCTCTCATTACCCAGTTTAGGATTTTAGGAAGCTGGGTTTTGTTAGGTAGCAAATTTGAAAATCAGTGTCACTTCCTTTTTTTTGGCCATGCTGCTTTGCTTGCGGGATCTTAGTTCCCCAACCAGGGATTGAACCAGGGCCCTTGGCAGTGAAAGTGCAGAGTCTTAACCACTGGACTGCCAGGGAATTCCCTCAATGTCAGTTTCTTAATTTGCAGTGAGGACTGTAACTGTCATGGGGAATGTAATAGTCATGTCAGTTAGTAAATATGTTGTATTCTAGGTAGAGAAGTTGTTTGGAAAATGATATTAAATAATTAAATGTCTTGGTTAATCAAGAATCTTAACAGATATTTTTGAAACCTTTGGTATCCTAATGAATTCCCCCTCTTCATTCTAAGGCCAGATCTCTCAAGCAAGCTATAATACTTTTATCAGCTAGTTAAGGCAGCTTCTGGAGAAGGAAATGGCAACCCACTCCGGTATTCTTGCCTAGAGAATCCCGTGGACAGAGGAAGCTGGTGGGCTGCTGTCCATAGGGTCGTACAGAGTCGGACACGACTGAAGCAACTTAGCATGCATGCATGCATTGAAGAAGGAAATGGCAACCCACTCCAGTATTATTGTCTGGAGAATCCCAGGGACAGAGGAGCCTGGTGGGCTGCTGTCTATGGGGTTCACACAGAGTCGGACACGACTGAGCAACTTCACTTTCACTTTTCACTTTGATACATTGGAGAAGGAAATGGCAACCCACTCCAGTGTTCTTGCCTGGAGAATCCCAGGGATGGGGGAGCCTGGTGGGCTGCCATCTATGGGGTCGCACAGAGTCAGACACGACTGAAGTGACTTAGTAGCAGAATTTAAACCTGGGGCTTCCGAGGTGCCATTAGTGGTAAAGAATCTGCCTGCCAGTGCAGGAGACCCAAGACATGCAGTTTCAATCCCTGGGTTGGGAAGATCCCCTGGAAGAGGATATGGCAACCCACTCCAGTATTCTTGTCTGGAGAACCCCATGGACAGAAGAATCTAGTGGGCTACAGTACACGGGGTCCCAAAGAAAAGAGTCATGACTGAAGCAGCTTAGTACAGCACGTACTATTCTTCAGCACTGCAAGAAGTTTACATGTTGATTTTCTTTTTTTTCCTGCATTAAATAGTAGCATGTGAGTATTAAGGAAATTTTACTATCAGAGTAAAGTGTTTTGGTTAGGTTAGTTGGTTAACTGTTAATTTTTTTTTTAAGTTTAATCTTGGTTATATATCTCACATTGAGCCCCTAACGAAGTTAGAATTCTACATATGTATATGTTTTTTCCATAATATAACTCTCTTTAAAATTAATCTATTTTTGACTGTGCTGGGTCTTTGTTACTATACTCAGGCATTCTGTAGGTTTGGCCAGCAGGGGCTACTCTTTGTTGCAGTTGCGCAGGTTCTCATTGTGATGGCTTCTCTTGTTGCAGAGCACAAACTCTAGCATGGGCTTCCCAGCTTCAGTAGTTATGGCTCCTGGGCTCTAGAACACAGGCTCAGTAGTTGTGGCACATGGACTTAGTTGCACTGTGGCATGTGGGATCGTCCTAGACCAGGGATTGAACCTGTGTCTCCTGCATTGGCNAACTCTAGCATGGGCTTCCCAGCTTCAGTAGTTACGGCTCCTGGGCTCTAGAACACAGGCTCAGTAGTTGTGGCACATGGACTTAGTTGCACTGTGGCATGTGGGATCGTCCTAGACCAGGGATTGAACCTGTGTCTCCTGCATTGGCAGAAGGATTCTTATCTGCTGTACCATCAGGGAGGTCCAATTACAACTCTCTAGAATTCAGTAAATATCCTATTTTATAGTTATATCCAGTTATTCAGATCTGGAAGTGTATCTAGGTGTCAAGTAATCAAAAACATAAAAGGTAGCTACATAAGCCATGACATCTCAGCAGTGATGATCGTATATCAACTTGTCACTCTGCCATTGTTTAATGTGTTTTACAGACAAAATGTGATTTTCACTGTAGTTATCTACACTTAAATTATAAAAGAGTTAAATGAGACTTCTCTTAAAAACTTGGAAGCCAGATCTTTGTGAACTTAAAGGCGTAATATAAAGAAATTCAAGAGAGAAACTATAGGACACTCTTAAAAGCTTTACATGTTCTGTTATTTAAATAAGAAGGATGTTTTTTCTTCCCGATGAATAAATGATATATGAGATATGTGAAAAACATACTATAAAAACTAGCTGGTTATCTAGATTTTTAAGACTAAAGGACTCCTTATATTAGTGAAGTGAAGTGAAGTCGCTCAGTCATGTCCGACTCTTTGTGACCTCATGGACGTAGCCTGCCAGGCTCCTCAGTCCATGGAATTTTCCAGGCAAGAGTACTGGAGTGGGTTGCCAGGGGATCCTTCTCCAGGGGATCTTCCTAACCCAGGGATTGAACCACGGTCTCCCGAATTGTAAGCAGACGCTTTACCATCTGCACTACCAGGGAAGCCCCCCTTATATTAGTAATTAAGTTTAAAAAGTCTAGGCCATACGAAAATATAGTGTCACTAATCATTAGGGAAATGTAAATCAAACCACAGTGAGATAGCACTTCATACCCTTTAGAATAGCTCTTTTTTTTTTTTTAATAAAAAAGAAAATAATAAATGTTGGTAAGGGTGTAGAAAAATTGAAACTACTTTGGTGATGGGAATGTAAAATGATGCAGCCGCTGTAAAAAACAATATAGCAGTACTTCAAAAATGGAATCATAATCTGATCCAGCAATTCCATTTCAGGCTATATACCCAAAAGAATTGAAAGCAGAGACTCAGATACTTGTTTGAGTTACAGGTATGCAGTGTCAATTGCAACATCATTCACAATAGCCAAAAGGTGGAAGTAACCCCAATGTCCATTGATAGACAAATGGGTAAACAAAATGTGATATATAAAGGAATATTATGCAGCCTTAAAAAAGAAGGAAATTCTGACTTAGGCTACATGGATAAACCTTGAGGATATTGTGTTAAGTGAAATAAGCCAGGCACAAAAGGATAAATATTGTATTATTCCACTTGCGTGAGATACCCAGAAGAAGCAAATTCATAGAGATAGAAAGTAGAATAGAGCTTGTCGGGGACTGGGGGAGGGATAGGGAATTATAGTTTAAAGATTTGAAGTTTCTGTTTGAGATGATGAAAAAGCTCTGGAGTGGTTGTACAACAGTGTGAATGTACTAAATACCACTAAGATAGAGCTGTTTGTTTCTCAAAGTGTTCTTTGGATGCATTCAAATTTGGTGAGGCCACAGGAAAATCTGGTGTTCAGTCTGCAGGGAGATGTCACCATAAGACTTTGAGTGATAGAATCAGTTGGCACTTCAGCCCTTTGGGAGATCATTCATCCTTGTGTTTGATAATCATTTTGGTTAGTTATGAAGAGACTCCTTAATGTAAGACCACATCTTTCTACTAGGACACAGAAACCTTACAAAATTTGATTAAATCCTAAAAGTGATCCAAGCCTTTTTTTTTTTTCTTCCCTTGGTGTGTATTCAGGTCAAAGTGGAAGTCTTTTTGAATAAGGAACAATGTCTCAATTCATAACATGAAAGGAATTACTTCCTGATTAAATGTAGCAGTGCCTGCAGTAGGACATGAGTGAAACCAAGGAAAGCAACAAATAATTCTGTCTGAAGTTGTCAAGGCTTATTGCTTTAAACTTTTTACTGATAACAGAAGTGTTGTTTAAAAATGTTTATTTAGGAGAAGGCAATGGCACCCCACTCCAGTACTCTTGCCTGGAAAGTCCCATGGATGGAGGAGCCTGGTAGGCTGCAGTCCATGGGGTCGCAAAGAGTCAGATATGAGCGACTTCATTTCACTTTTCACTTTGATGCTTTGGAGAAGGAAATGGCAACCCACTCCAGTGTTCTTGCCTGGAGAATCCCAGGGACGGGGAAGCCGGGTGGGCTGCCCTCTATGGGGTCATACAGAGTTGGACACAACTGAAGTGACTTAGCAGCAACCTAGAAATGTATTAGAAACCCTTCCTGGAAAAGGCATGGAATTAGTGTTTATCATGCTTGCTAAGTGCTTCCTAGGCTTTATTTGGTAAGCGTAAAAGTCACAAATCTCACATCATTATATCAAAAAATGAATGTCTTTCTCTGTACTTTTGATGTGTATTTAATCATGGATCATACCGTGGATTTGTAAAAGGTTTTATTTCAGCTATGTGTGAAATCAGTACATGGTTATTAGTAAAAGTAAATGCCTTAAAAAAAAAAAAAGTTTATCTAACAGATACTTACGACACTTCCTGTGTGTCGGACACTGTTCTGCAACCATAATGCATAAGAGAGGTTGAAGTAGCAGAGTACGGGTTTTGAAGAATTGATGCTGAAGAGGACTTTTGAGTTCTTCGTGCTAAAGGGCGTTGTGTTTAAGTACCTCCTCCTAAGAAGAAGCAGGCCTTGAGGCTACAAAGGCAAAAACAGTGGCTCTGGGGGAAAATCTTTCTATCAGGCAACTGAGGCCATCTTCAGTGATTTACAGCAGGCAAAGAAGTGAGTTAATTTTCTTATATGTTCGTATTTGTGTTCTTCTAGGCTTACTACTTCTTTTTGCAGCTCCCTTCGTTTAAAAACAAGCACCTTTGCCCACCAAACACCTCTTCCCAAGGTAGAAAGGAAAACCATCATTCTCTATTTTTCATTCATTCATTCGGCAGATAGTGACTGAGTGCCTGTTATGCACCAAGCAGTATTCTAGTGAGGATACCACAATGAACAACTCAGACTAATGTCCCACCCTCATGAAGATTAATGAGGAAAATAAGATAAATTATATAACTTCATATAATGGCAGTGTTATGAATAGTTGTTGAGAAGGAAGATCACAAAGTGACTAAAATGAGGGTTCTGATTGGAAGGTCAAGGAAGCTCTCTAAGGTTGCAGAGGATGAGAAAGGATGAGCCATGTTAAAGATCTGAGGGAAGAGCATTCCAGACTGAGGGGAAAATAAATGTCAAGGTCCTGGGGTTAGAACCAACTCAGTATAATTGATAGTAAGACTAGAATGCAGTGCTCAAGGAGGAGAAATGGTCTGAGATGAGGTGAGAGAAAATAGCCAAGGACCAGATACTGTAGGGTCTCGAAGGCAGCGGTAAGGAGTTTAGATCTTACTCTGATCTAAATGCCCTACCGTTAGAAGGAGCCAAGCTATAGTCATACCTGGTTTACATTTTTAAAACATCTTTCTGTTGCTATGAGAATAGCTTATATGGAGGCAAGTATAGAAACAGAAAGACCTGTTTGGCAGTTGTTACAGTGGTAACTAAGCATCCAGAAGTTCAAAAGGAAGATTTTTTTGTACACGCCCACCTTCAGTCTAGCCCAGTAAATGACCAGTAGATGTTGACTGAGTGAAGATCGCATCAATTCTTATTTTAACTCCTGACTAACTTGGTTTTCCCAATGGTTTCCACCAGAGAGCGCTTTCTCAATGTTGCCGGAATGCGTTTTTTGTTTACTCTCTGTCTTTGTTGTTGTTCAGTCCCCCAGTCGTGTCTGACTCTTTGCAACCCCATGGATTGCAGCACACCAGGCTTCCCTGTCCCTCACCGTCTCCTGGAGTTCGCCCAAGTTCATGTTCATTGCATCGGTGATGCCTTCCAGCCTCTCTTTCTCTGACGCCCTCCATCTTTCCCAGCATCAGGGACTTTTCCAATGAGTTGTCTGTTTGCGTCAGATGCCCAGGATACTAGAGCTTCACCTTCAGTCCTTCCAGTGAATATTCAGGGTTGATCTTCCTTAAGATTGACTGGTTTGTCCCAGGTTCTGGCACCAAGAAATGGAATAAAACAAAACAAAAGATGGGTTTGATCTCTTGCTGTCCAAGGGACTTTCAGGAGTCTTCTCCAGCTCCACAGTTGAAGGCATCAGTTCTTTGGCGTTCTGCCTTCTTTATGGTCCAGCTCTCACAACCATATGGGACCACTGGGAAGCCACAGCCTTGACTATATGGACCTTTATCAGCAGAGTAATGTCCTTGCTTTTCAACACACTGGCTAGGTTTGTCATCACTTTCCAGCCAAGAAGCAATCGTCTTCTGATCTCGTGGCTGCAGTCACCATCTGCAGTGATTTTGGAGCCCAAGAAGAGGAAATCTGTCACTATTTCCACCTTTTCTCTTCTGTTTGCCATGCAGTAATGGGGCTGGATGCCATTATCTTAGTTTTTTAAATATTTAGTCTTAAGCCAGCTCTTACACTCTCTTCCTTCACCTCATCAAGAGGCTCTTTAGTTCCTCTTTGCTCTTAGTGTCCACCAAAACCTTGAACTTCTGTAGCTTTTTGCCCATTAGTTAAAGTCTTCTTTTCACTGGAGAGTTTACTTCTGGTGAAGCACTAAACTACATTTAATTTCTCAGTCATTTTGAAGTATGGTTTCTAGGGTGCTAAAGTTTTTTAAGAATCATCTTACCTTTTGCACTAATCTGTGTAACAGGAAAAAGTAAGCTGACTGGTCACAGTATTTTATTAAAGTACTGAAGTTTTCCCTCTACTGGTCAGAGACAATCCCAGAAGATACAGGTAGGGAGAAAAAAAAATGGTCCTGTTCCATCATTTGAAGGGTGCATTTCTTTCTCAGGGTAGAAGTAATCATTTTAGTAACTTTTTTATGGAATAGACTAAATCATTTATCTTATAGTAGTTAATATCTAGATTATAATTTTGAAGTCTGTAATTGTTCATTAATCCTCTGAACTTTGCATGTAAAGTTAAGAAAGGAAAGAAATAACAAACTTGAAAAGATTTAAGTTAATTTAAAAATATATCAGGGAAGGGGAAAGAGGGAGTTACTAAACAGTGACCTTAAAAAAAAACCCTGAATTATGCAAGATGAATAAATTCTCGAGTTCCACTGTGCAAAATTGTCCTGTGATTAACACTACAGTATTGTACACTTAAATTTTTAAGAGGGTCCATTTTATGTGTTCTTGCCACAAGAAAATAATTTCATTTTATAGACAAAATAATATTAAAAATGTAAGCTTTCTATTTTTTGCAGCATGCTGCCTCTCTCATTTGCTTTTGTATGTCACCACAGAATACATTTCACTGAAGCTGCCTTTCTTCCTCAGGTGCAGTTGGTGAATAATCGGTTTAAAGGAGTGAAGTACTTCCGGCTGAACACCCTGGCCTCTCTGGGCTATGTGGTTGTGGTGATAGACAACAGGGGCTCCTGCCACCGAGGGCTTAAATTTGAAGGCGCCTTTAAGTATAAAATGGTGTGTGAGCATATCAGCATTTCTCTTTTAAAGACATTTGCAGTTTTTGGTGCTTTGTTTGATGTGAAATCCCAGAGACAGAAATGGGGAAGGGACTGTGAAAGAGTGTGCATGTGCACATGTGTGAGCGTGTGTTTGGAATGGGAGGGAAGGTGCCACCTGATCCTCACTAGGCTATTCCAGTCCACCTATAAGTAGCTTTATGGAGCTGAGATACAACCACTTTTACATAGAAACCCCCTCTCTTTCTATTTTTTATGTCCAGTTTAGCCAGAAGGCATCACATTTAGTTTTCAGCATCCTGTACACTATTAAGAGGAATAAATGAGATTTGTTCTGTCCTCTGTGAAGAGAGAAACCAACTGGTTAGTGCCTTCCTTGTGACAAGCCTCTTTCTCTCTACAGGAAGCTTTAAATGCTACCTTTTAGAGATGCCCCATGTCCTTTCTGCTGCTTTGGGAAATGATGAGAATCCGATGTTCCTTTTGCACAGTAAGGCAGTTACTGTGTTTGCCAGTGTATTGGACATGCTGAGTAAGACATGGGGATTTTCTCCCACAGCCAGTTCTTTGACCTTATGTTGTATTCTCATGTAAGTTTTTGTTTTTATTTTTGTTTTTGGCTCAGTGAAGTGAGATTGTGTGCACTGGCAGGCCTAGTAATACAGATAGGGTGGTGGTGATAGGAATTAGGACATATAGGACTTTAAAGAAATTGTATGTTCAATTCCTAGAGGTAGATAATGGGCAAAGAGGAGGACAAGACCCCAAGAGTGATTCCTTCCACTTTATTGTATGAAGTTTTAAAGAGAAGTAAAATTAGTCATCCACTTAAGGGGGCTAATTTTTCATCTTTGGGTATAGGAAGGCTTGTTACAAGGAAGATGCTGACCTCTTAGCAGACAACAGAACAAATGGAAATGGGAAATACCCATATGACAAAGGACCTTTGGGGTTGCAGTCAGAAAGAGCATTATGACTAGGGGTACTAAACTCTAGGACAGGCAGCAACAGAAGCTATAGGCTCCTGTCTCTACATAGAGTTAAAAAAGGTTTTCTAAGCCACAGAATCTCAATCAATAATAAGTTCTTTTCTAAAAAACAAACAAACCACAGGTGTTTTTAGTAAGAACATCTGCCAGATTTCAAAACACTCTTGTAATGAGATTTTTATTTATCAGAATCAGTGAAATGTTCTCCCTTTTTTGACAGGGTCAAATAGAAATTGACGATCAAGTGGAAGGACTCCAGTATCTAGCCTCTCAATATGATTTCATTGACTTAGATCGTGTGGGCATCCATGGCTGGTCCTATGGAGGATACCTGTCCCTAATGGCGTTAATGCAGAGGTCAGATATCTTCAGGGTATGTGATTTCCTATGGTATTTCTTTTGCAATAAGGGTAGAATTTTCTATAAATTGAGATACAAGAAAAGAACCAATTTTCTGAAGTTGACAGTATTATGAAATGTTAGGGTTTGTGTGTTTAACAGCCATGAGAAATAATAGATTTATCTTGTCAACTTGTGGGATATATATTTATATTCCTTTATCTGTATGTATCTGTATAAAATACTTGTCAGCTTGATCAGTTATTAGCTATTAACAGACATATGCCAAATATTATGGGAGATAGTAGTAAAACCCACATTCATATTGGGTTGTTCTTATTTGTTTAATTATTGGGCTACAGCCTCTGAGGGCAGGGATCTATCTGCCGTATCCTGTATCCTAAGCAGCCAAGCACAATGCTTGGCACATAGTAGGTCCTAAGTAAATCTGTACCAAATGAATAAACTACTAAATATATAAGCAGTGATTACAACTTTATAAACAACCTCTTAGAAAAATATTTTAGAAAGAAGATGCTAAAAACTGTTAAGAAAATGGAAATAATGAGTAGCATTTTTCTTTTTTTAATATTTCATTAACAAGATTTTATTTTACAGTGGAAGTTATTTATTTTTAGGAATAAAAGTGATAAGGTTTTTGTATATTCAGATAATCCTTATTTATAATATCCACAAAACGAAGTCTGAATATTGCTATAATCTTCCCAGGCTTGCAGCTGTCAGGAAAGTAATTACAATAATTAAGTACAAAACTGTGTGGGAGCCTTAAAATGAGACAAGTGTTTAGTACGTAAATATATTTCATTCATTGTTTTAAGTTCTGTCCTGCCAACAGAAGCTAAAAGAACAAAAAAGAAGAAAGTGCCTGCCCTTCCTATGTAAAGCTGATGCTTGTCCCGCATATTTTCCCTCAGCCTCCAACACATGAGGCATTCATGTGTTTTAGTTCAGCCTCCTCTTCTAATGGAGACTCATGTTTATGTTTCATCCAGCCCAGGTTAAGAATTTAGTGTGTGCCACCTCTGTGGAACATGAAGCTATCTGACTCATTAAGTATCAAGTTCTTGACCTTGGCATTCCCCTTTGATTTTCTGAGTTGCCTGAGACCGCAGTTGTGAGGCTAAAGCCTAAAGACAATTTTAGCCTATAAATTTGCAGTTACAGACTCTCAGTGTTGACCATTCTTTTCTGAACCACCCTTGACTGTCACTGTTATCCTCTGTAGGTTGCTATTGCTGGGGCCCCAGTCACTCTGTGGATCTTCTATGATACAGGCTACACAGAACGTTATATGGGTCACCCTGACCAGAATGAACAGGGCTATTACTTAGGATCTGTAGCCATGCAAGCAGAAAAATTCCCCTCTGAGTAAGTTCAAGCTTTAAAATTAAAATTATAAATTTAAAATTGTATTTTTTAAGATTGTCTTTAATAATAAGGAAAGCTACAAATATGACAAAAATAAAACTAATATTTTATGGATTACTAGAAAGCATGGCTGTTTTCTTAAAGCTGAATTTTAGGCCAGTTCATATAATTTGGGTTTTTTAGCAAGTTATATTTGAAGCAATTGCTTAAGTGCTAAAAGAAGCTTATTAATTAAGTATACCACTGTTTCCCTGGAGGAGGGCATGCAACTCACTCCAGTACTCTTGCCTAGAGAATGTCCATGGACAGAGAGCCTGGCAGGCTACAGTCCGTGGGGTCTCAAAGAGTTGGACACAACTGAGCAACTAAGCACAGTACACCACCACTGTTTCAGAGTGAAAAAAATCCCATTTCTGCTTCCATATATTTTACAAATAGCACATATGATTATTCTTTTTCTAGGGACATGCTGTAATTATTGATGTATGATAATATCTTAATAGGAAATTGAACACATTTAATTTTTTTCATTACATGTAGCATCTGGTTGATATATTACTAATTTAATATTGAAATGTTGAATCCTTATTCTAAGATTACAGTATAAGGAAGTTATTGTAGTAGGGTATGATTAGTTTTAACAAGTTAAGTAGTTTTCCCAAATACTCTATTTTACCTCATCCTCTGATATTTCCATTTCTCCAGACCAAATCGTTTACTACTCCTACATGGGTTCTTGGATGAGAATGTTCATTTTGCACACACCAGTATATTACTGAGTTTTTTAGTGAGGGCTGGAAAGCCATATGATTTACAGGTGAGTTCTTTTAATTTTCTGATTAAAATAGTCATGATTCATGATTGGTTACTTTGGAATATAATAAACTATGGAGTGAGGTTGAATTTTCAGCTGCGGCCACTCTCTGCTTAAGAGAACTGAAGTAATAGGTATAGTTAGCAGTGCCTCTAGTTGGATAAAAGTTAAGATTCTATTCTGTTGAAGTCAGGATGAAAGTTGGTCTGTCCGATTACATGGCTTGTGTATCTGTATCTGCTTTCAGTTTGTAATCGTGGACAAGATGACAGGAGTCCATTCACTATCCTCCTTTGTTTTTCTTCTTCCCCTTGGAAGGGTGAGGAAATGCTACTTGATTTCATTGTTGTCCAGAATTTTTAGGACCTGAATATATGGTCTTTTAATTTTCTTCTATTTTATATTGACACTGGGGCAGAAACCAAAAGTTACCCACCTCCGTTGCTCCATTATTTTAAAAAAAAAGCTTTTAAGAAAAACTGTTCGTTTTCTTCCTTGTTTCTACTCCTTGCGTGGATTATATGCTCATAAGAAATGAAAAATATTACTTCTTTTATGTTTCAGTTGGCATTTATTTAGGTAAACTATGAGATATTTAGCTATACCATCAGTTTTCAAGGGTCTCAGGACACTTTTATATACCAAAAAGTTTTGTTTACGTGAGTTATGTCTATGAGTATTGTTCTTACATTGACTAAGAAAACTTAAAATATTTAACAATGATAAACTATTATTACACGTTAGCACAGATCACATTTTTTTAATGGGGGAAAACAATTTAAAGTTTACTGAGAAAGTTAGTACTGTTTTACATATTTGTAAATCCCTTTAATATCTGACTTAATAAGAAATAACACCTCAGTGCTCATATCTACTTCTGTTGTACAATGTTGTTTTGGCTAAAGTAAATGAAGAAATTTTGGCCTCACAAAATACCTAGCTAAGAAATGGGAGTAATATTGTAGTTTTTTCAGATAATAATGGCTGTTCTTCTTTGTTGCTACACTAAAGCTGGACAAATGATACTTTCTTACAGGTTAGTTTTAGTGTGGAATTCCAAGCCACATCTGTAAACTTTTCATGCTCTGTTATAGTCTGTTGAGTGGATCTTGTACTTCAGATGCATCTTTTATCCATGCATTGGTCATCTGGAAGACACTGGTTCACTTCTAATTGTTGACTGATTTCATCATACAATATTTTTTAAATCACATGCATTAATACTACCACTGATCCCAACAGGAAAGTCTTCCAGGTATTGGGAAACTCATGAAATAGTAGTGGTAGACGCAAGTTTTCCAAAAGTCTAATTTTCACTTAAAATCTCGAAATTTATCACTAACAACAAATACTGTCAATGTTGTCTTTGAAGTAGCCAGCTCACGTTATTTTTGAGAAAATGTTTGCCAAATAGCCAAGTCTGAATCACCGTAGATGTCTTTCTTTCAAGTGAGAAAATGGAGTTCCATTTATAAGCTCAGTTTTAGAGACCCTGGCAATCCAGTGGTTAAGATGCCACACTTCAGTGCAAGGGGCATGGGTTCAGTCCCCAGTTGGGGATTTAAGGACTTGCATGCTTCAAGGCACAGATAAAATAAAGAAAACTCAGTTGTACAAGTCTTTCCCTTCAGACATCCTGTAGCAGAAGTGCTTTATGCTTTCTGCCCATTTTATCACCACAGAATATAAAAAGACCTCTGCTCAAGGGTTGTAATTTAATAAAATTCTAAATTTCACTTCTGCTTAAATGGAGCTGGCATTTTTCCTTTTTACTAAAGTGTGCATCGCTGATTTGATTCATGCAAAGGCACCAGCAGTTTTACCCACCATTGCTTTTCGTTATCAGTGCAGGTGCCAACACAGTGAATACACGCTTATTCTTTAATGTCTTAGTTTTGTCCAAAAAGTAGTTTTGACCCTGTGTATCTGAAAGGGTTTCTGAAGACTCCAGAAGTCTGCAAACCACACTTGGAGAACCATTGATCCTTCTGTAAGCTTAGTGATACATAGGGAATTACAAAAAGAAGAGGAACTTCCACAGCAGTTCAGTGGTTGAGATGCCACACTTCCAGTGCAGCAGGCATGGGTTCCTACCTTGGACAGGAACTAAGAGCCTACACATTTTGGGACATGGCCCCCAAAAAAGTTTTTTAATAATAATAAAAAAAAATAAAAGGAGGGGAGCCTTTACGTTGGAGGTGTGTGTGCAGTATCTTGGAGAAGCTCTGCTCCATGTTATTTATCCTGTTGAGAATCTCTGGAAAGCTTTGGAAGGAGATACTAAGTTCTTATTTTCTGTATTTTGATTTTGTTGTTGTTTTTTAAGATCTATCCTCAGGAGAGACACAGCATAAGAGTTCCTGAATCTGGAGAACATTATGAACTGCATCTTTTGCACTACCTTCAAGAAAACCTTGGATCACGTATTGCTGCTCTGAAAGTGATATAATTTTGACCTGTGTAGAACTCTGGTATACACTGGCTGTTTAACCAAATGAGGAAGTTTAAATTTAATCAATAGAGAATTGATCATCACATTTTGCCACATAACATCTACTTCTGAAAGTATATCTGGTGCCATGCAGGTGTTTACAGCTTGTGGATAGTAATCTAATACCTTAACCATACACAAAATTAAATGACACATATTTCTAAGGGACCCAGCAATACCTTGAGAATCACTGAGAGAAATAAGACATTAGCACCATGTATTCATACTACCTTATTTTCATTTTTAATAGCATTATGAAATCTCATGGACTTAGTGTATTTTTACAATATACTTCTGAGTTTGTTAAAATATGATGATATTAGTGATTGGCTTGGTTCAATTCCGGAATCTCTGACTAGTTACAGATTTGATAGCACTTAAATGTAATTGAATAGCTTCTGCTTCATTGCTTGGGGTGTATCCAGCATGTTATAAAGTAATCACTATTAAACCTATGACTTAACCAATCATTAATGATTGTTCAAGGTTAAGTTAGTGGCCTCCTAAAGACACTTACTTTGTTTCATTCAAACTCTGACCAGTTTTTAGCCAATTTAAATTGTATCTAGTATAAATGGTTCTCTTTGATGATATGACCAAGTGGGTTTTTCTTTTCACATAAAGGCAAGTAATGTAGCATGATTATAATATTGATAATTACAGGCAGGAAAATTTTAATCAGATAATTAGAGCTTAAATATTTGCAGGCAGTTCCTTTCCCTTTGGGAAAAGAAGAAAGTACACATTCACTCGTATTCTTCAGAAAATTTAGTGGTGCCATTTTCCATTGGGTATTTCCTCACTGAAATGTTCCAGAGTTTTAGGGCAATGGAAGACAATTTTGGTGGAGTCAGGGAGACCAGGGTGTGGAGAATGGCAAGGAGAGGAGAAGGCAAGGGTCTGCTTAAGAACTAAGCAGAAGTATAATCTGACCAAAAATACTCATGAAAATAAGTTTAAGAATTGAAATTTAACCTCCTAGAATATTAGCTAAGGAAACCAGAATTAAGAAATCACTCTCTTGCCAACAGTTACAGACTAACATTATACAGGGGAAGAAAAGCTCCTTACAGTTACATTTCTAATTTTTTGTTACTTCTTAATTTTGGAAGCCTTACAAATGGAAACATTATTGAACCTTTATAAATTATTTGAACATCATTTAAATATTGTGATCTTAAAATACAGAGGTTTCCAGACAACCTCTTTACCATAAACTGATCCCCAGCCAGCCATGACTCTCTTTTTCAGTGTTCAAAACTTATAAGCGATTTCTTGAATGGTCATGACATTTTCCTGATTTAGCCCTAGCGCTTGACTATTAAGGGACCTCATAGTACTGATTGGTGCTGATTGGGATCTGTCATCTTGGAATCTTAGGGTGCTAGCTGGGTCACATTGGAGCCAATGTCAGAGAAGGCACCCAAGAGTTTGACCCTTTTTATCACAAGCCTCAATGTTTGGAAAGTCATTATCAGTACTTCTAAACAATGTTCCAAGAGAAAAACATTTTACTCTCTCTCACCATTACAGAGTGAATAGATTGCTAATCCTAGAGAGCACAGCCTCCATTAGTAAAGATAACTGTGCTTGAGATGTGGACTTCATCTTTGAGGGCCACATGGGAGGTGGGAGAGGTCCAGAGATGGCAGGGTGACCTGGTGGTTCTGTCCATGGAGGGGGATTGGTTTTGCTGGTTTTGTATTTATACTGTATTATAGGTACCACACTTTTCCCTATGACTGTATATGTATTGATTTTCTTGTTTATGATATTTTCCCATGCTGAGATATGTTTATATTCTTTTCAATGTTAAATTAAATTGATTTGGGTAATATTTTTCCCCAAGAAGGTATTTTCCCCCATGACTTAAGTTTGTATCTGATTACTGAAGACGATTTTTGTTTGTGGACCTAGTTGGCCTCCGAGGATATATCCTTATATAATATGCAAAGTAGAAATGGTATACAGTAGCTTTTAGACAGCTGTTCATTTGAAACCTCTTACCCAATATTGCTGTGTTTTCAAAACGGCATCTCGTATTTTACCAAAACAAACCTTAGAGGAACCTCATGGACTCTCAAATTCACAGATGTTTTCCTTTTGCATCTTGCCATCTGCTTTCCTCCCATCACAAGGAATGCATCTGTTTAAATGCCCTGTCAGTCAGTCAAAGGCCATTCTCCTTTTATAGAGGGGGAAAATACCTGACTGAATTTGCATGCAGAAAGACAACTTGACTGAATTTGATTTTTAAAATCAATGTGAAAAGCATAGTCAATTCAGGCAATCTGTAGAAACCTCACTAAAACTATTTGTACCCTATGTATGGGGAACAAACTAAAAGGCAAGAGTATAGCAACATTTTTAGTGAGAACCAAAAAGCACTAGGTTAAACGTCAAGGGGGAGTTTTGCAGGTTTGATGATTGAGTGCACTTCAACAGCCATCAGGTAGGTATGGTTGCTTGTGTGTTGAGCAGTGAGACTCAAGATCTGGTTCATCTGGGATGCTTTTGAAAAGAAATGCACTCTTGAACCTTACTCTTAGAAATTTGGATTTGGTTGATTAAGTGGAGACCAGGAACCTGCATTTCTAACAAGCTTTCCAGGTGACTCTAAAGCAAGTCATTTGTGGGGCTACTTTAAGAAACTCTCCTATAGGACTGAGTTGGATTAAGAAAATAATAGGTGATTTTTACACTGGACTGATTTTCAAGAACCTAAAACAATAGTCAAGATAGCTCCTCATACAATAATTATTGGCTGTTTTTTCACTCTGAAAGAAGCAGAAGATATCATTAACTATCTCCCCTTGGTCTGGAGATTAATTTTGGAATGAAGGTTTTTCCCTCTTGCTATTCCTGGCTTGTTTCCAATGCCTCATACATAAGAAGAAGAAGTCACAATGCATGCATGATTTTTCAAAAGAATGAGGTAATAGATAACTGATGCTTACTTTTACTTGTTTTATTTCTTAAAGAAAAGTGTATCCCACCTCTCTGTAATACTGTCTCTCTTTAGGTGGAATGATTCCTATGAGATCTCTCATTATTATAGAATTACAGAACTTTCTAGCTACTATATCTTTGATATAATCGGATGTTCTCATTTTTTAGAGGAGGAGCCTCCATGTAGAGAGGAGAAAACATACCCGTGGAACAAGCCCCCCCTTAGTGCTTTGTCAGGACTGGGCTCCATCCAGACATCCCAACTCATGGTAGTTAAATGATATGTAGAAAAGGCAAATTTTTAAAGAAGTATTTATTAATATATTCCTATGAAACATTTTAAAGATAACATAAAATGGTTAATTTTTCCATTCTGAAGTAAATGCTAAGCATGCTTATTAATGAAGCAGTACTTCTAATTAGTATATGACATTCTGAAGTTAATTAAAATTGTTACACTCAACATGTCTTCCTCAGTGTAGTGGGAGGTTTGGGGCTTGGGATATAAAGTGCTTGTTTAAGCCTAGGAACCCAAATTAGAGCTATTTAAAGTAAGCAAAGAGACATGGCCATATCTAAACTAAGATATGGAAGCTGAGTGTCCATTCCCAGCAGACATAGGAAACTTTCCTGACTCACCTTTCCACAGCCCAGCCTCACCTGTCCATCTCACAGCCTAAACTATGAAGGTGTGTTAGTGCAAGGTGCTGGCTCCAGCTCTTTCTTTTTGTCAAAGGACAGTTCTAGGTAATCATTTAAGAAGTCCCTCACAGAGAGAGAAGTAGTGTTTGTATGTTTGTTTTTAAATAACCCAAATACAAATTTATGTTGCATTCAGCACAATTGGAGTTCAGGTCTTTAATTTTAGAACATAAAGTGCCTGCTGTTTTAAGCGTTGACTTGTATAAAAAGAACTGCATGTCTCACTCCAGTAAGTTTATGGGTTTTCTCATTTTCAGCTACATGGCTTTTAATCATGTAAAGTGAAACATTAGTTTTGTTGCATTTTATTACAGGTTCTTTGTTGCAATAAAGATGCTGCTAAAATTAATTGATGTAAATGTCCCTTTTTCCCCCATTCTGCATTTGTACACTCTTGCTTTGACTAGTGGCAGCCGTGACTGGTTAAAACACACAAACAAGATCGTGTGCTTGCAGTGGAGAATGGAGACTGCAAGGTGATTGATTACATGTGGTTTCTAGTATAGATACTAACCAAAGGTACATCCAGGCTTCCTTGATAGTTCAGTTAGTAAAGAATCTGCCTGCAATGCAAGAGACCCTGGTTTGATTCCTGGGTCAGGAAGATCCCCTGGAGAAGGGATGGGCTACCCACTCCAGTATTCTTGGGCTTCCCCTGTGGCTCAGCTGGTAAAGAATCCGCCTGCAGTGCAGGAGACCTGGGTTCGATCCGTGGGTTGGGAAGATCCCCTGGAGAAGGGAGAAGCTACCCATTCCAGTATTCTGGCCTGGAGAATTATACGGACTGAATATTCCATGGGATTGCAAAGAGTCGGATACAACTGAGCGACTTTCACTTTAAAAGATGCATCTAGACACAGAGGGAGATGTGCTTTGTATGTGTAAGTGGTTCCCAGCACCCAGAGCTGGTACTGCAAGGGTAGGCGATACTTGGAGCCAATGATTAGCATCTCCTCCCTAAGCAGCTGGCAGTTTCTCTGGAATACCTCTTGGAGTTGACAGTGGTTTCTGCATGCTCCCTAGGAAGTTACAAGGGAGTTCAGTGTAATACTTTCCTCAGAGATTTCTTTGGCAATTCTCTGGTCTTTAAAGGCTGAGCTAGAGAAAGGGTGGAGGAAAGAAGCAAATGAACCCCTCTAAAAATAGTAAATTTGTATTTGTCTCATAATCCTTCCAGAACAGACCTTCAGTTTGGATGCTATAGCCCTCTGAAGTTGTATGCAAAATACTCCCATGAATGAGTCGGGGTGCATTCTGGGGAGCAAGGCTTTGGCATCAGATTCTCAAAGGGATAATGTTTGTTTTAATGCTGTGTTGTATATTAGAGTCTTTAAACTTTTATATATAAAAATTTAGAAATAAAAGATTATCTTTAAACATCCTACTGCCATAGACCTGTCCTTTTTACCTCGTGACATATTTTAAAAAGGTAAAAAAGACATTTAAATGACTCGGATAAACTAAGGTGCACTGGGTTAACCTGTTGAGGTTACCTTTAGCCAGAAATGATCAGCCAGACCCACCCAAACTAAAGAAATTTAGTACCTCAGCGTACATATAATTTATGGCACTCCAGATGAGAAACTTTTATAGACTATGATCTCTTTAATTTAGCCAGGATTATTGCTAATCAAAAGTCAGCTTTCAAACTGGCCATAATCATCCCACAAAGATGGATAGCCGTGCGGACTTGCCAGTGGCTCTTGGGCTCCAGGGTCCAGTTAGAGCAAGCGTATGACCTCAAGGCCTCTGACGGCCCTCTGGCCTGACCTCACCCACGCAGTGCTTATGAGAAATATGGATTGATCCCTTCGTGCTCTGGAGGGGAGCAGAGTTAAAACAACTGCAGTGTAAGGATCTCATAACAGTTTTATTTGGGGCTTGGAGCAGTTTGGAGAATTAACAGGATTTAAATAATCGGCCTAGTTCTGTCCACAGATCTGGTGCCCTGGCCATGCCATCCTGGATGGGGGTGAGCTCTCACTGAAACAGATTACATGGCATCAGGCCTGACACAGGGAATGAGATTTTTGAGTCTGTGTGCTCCTTACTGAAAGATACACCTGAATGGGCTCCCTACTTTAGCTCTTGAAATAGAAGTTTGGAAACAGGACAGTGGTCCTTAGCCGGTGTCAGGAATCCACTCCCTGCCACTGCCCCCACCTGCACATCTTCACCGGAAAAGCGCTCTGCAGAAGGGCATAGTTAAGCGTTCTCAGACTTCCTGGTGGCTCAGATGGTAAAGAATCTGCCTACAATGCAGTTCGATCCCTGGGTCAGAAAGATCCCCTGGAAAAGGAAGTGGCAACCCACTCCAGTATTCTTGCCGGAAGAATCCCAGGGACAGAGGAGTCTGGCGGGTTACAGTCCCTGGGGTCGCAGAGTTTGATGCGACTGAGTGACTAACACTTTCACTTTTAGCATTCCTCTCACGAGTGACAATTATTTGCAGGAAGGTTGTCTGGCCAGGTAGGTTCTGGAAACCACGGTGCTCTTCTGTGAAATGGACTCTCCGTGTTGGCTCAGTTTCTGGGCACATGTATGGCCACAGTGCCATACTCAGCAGGCCTGTGAATGCCACCCTCTGTGCCTAACATACTTGGGCACTTAATGGACTGTTATGGAGCCACGTCATTGTTTTTCCTTGTCTCAACTGTCCGTCCTCAGTCCTATCTGCTCCTACCTCCTCAGTCTAGGACCTGTAATATTGTGCTGGGTTGGAGTAGAAAGTGAAGATAAAGAATTCCACCTGGAGCTGGAAATGGCAACCCACTCCAGTATTCTTGCCTGGGAAATCCCGTGGACAGAGGAGCCTGGCAGGCTATAGTCCATGGGGTCACAAGGAGTCGGACACAACTGAGCAACTAAAACAACAAAATAAGTGGCATCTGAAGTTTTTACACCCAAGGTAGTCTGTGAGATGAGATCTGATGTTTGGTCCCCTCATATGGAGTCATGTGTTGATTAAAAAAAAAAAAGCATTAAGTATGCTTTAGGAATGCCCATCACTCAGATGGCAACTATTCCATATTCCGGGCTCTGAGCTGCTTACTTTTGTAAAACCATATAGACTATTAGCTATTTGAAGTCAGTGTGTAATTGTTCAGAACATGTGGATTTCATGTATTTGAGTTCCTGTCCAGTTACTGTCAGTTTTTCTGCTGCTGCCAACCTGTGACTCATGAACAACTAGGATCTCTTGTTCTTTCATTTCAGGGGCTGTTCCAGGACTCCAGTCAGTAACTTGATTATTACAAGGTGCTGCATATGTTGGTAACCATATTGCAATACAACTCAAGGAAAGGATTCAGATTTTTATTTTTAAAATATTTTTGTTTCCTTCACGTTTGAATTTTATATCCATGTATTAGCTCAGACATGCTTAACCTATAGATGGGGATATTTATTATGAAATGGGCATTTTTTTTGAAGAGAATATTTTGCCTGAAAGGCAAAGGACTGAAAGAGATTTGTAGGTTGTTGATTTTGTTACTTCATACTGGAGCTTTCAAGTTTTCGTTAAAGTTTTGTTTTCTACTTAAAAAAGTGACTTTCTTCAGAGAAGGAGAAATATCGTATGACACCTCTTATATGTGGAATCTAAAAAGAAATGATACGAAGAACCTACTTACAAGACAGAGACCCACAGACTTTGAAAATGATGTTATGGTTGCCAGGGGGAAAAAATAGGGAGTTTGGGATTGACATGTACCCACAGCTATATTTAAAATGGATAACCAGCAAGGACCTAGAGTATAGCACACGAAACTCCGCTCAGTGTTATGTGGCAGCCTGGATGGGAGAGGAGTTTGGAGGAGAGAGGAGGATACATGTATACATACGGCTGAGTCCCTTCCACATTCTGAAGCTGAAACTGCCACATTGTTAATTGGTTATACCCCAATACAAAATAGAAGGTTAAAAAGAATTCCAAGTGACTTCAAAGAAGCAGTTGCCAACTTCACTGACCAAACATAGTAGCAATCATGTGCCAGGCCTGTGTACAGGAAACAAAGATGGAGAGGACACAGCCCTTGCCCTCAGCAGGTCCTCAGGACCCACTTCACCTCCCACCTCACTAGTCCACTCGGCAGAGCACTGCCACCTTCTTAACGGCATGATAAATTCACACCGTCTCACTCCTGTCCCTAGTCAAATCCACTCGACACTCAAAGCCCTGTGTCACCTCACATTCCCTCACATGGTCTCTTCTCTCACCCACAAGCATCTGGAAAGTTTCCTCTTCTTTTATTTAGTAGAACACATGCTTTGAGGCCAGACCCAGGTTCCTCTTGGTACCCTACAGAGCTTATATGAGAGTCTCCCAGCCAACATAGGTGATATTGCACAATAGTACCAGCGTCAGCTTTGGAGCCTGGCTTCAGCCCTTGCCTCTGCTACTTGCTATCTTTATGGGCTTGTGCATGTTTACATAACACTCTGATCCTTGGTTTCCTTCAGTGAGAAGTAGGAATAGTAGCGGAACCCTCCTCAATGGGTTATTGTGAGGATTAAATTCGTTTAATATACTAGAAGGCACTTGGTGCCTGGCATGCAATAAAAGTGCTCAATAAAAATTATCTTAGGTTTAGCACTTAATTTTATATCATACTGTTTGCCTTTGATTTTGTTTCTGCACTTAGATTGGAGACTGTTAGACTAGGCACTGTATTATACTTGGTTAACTCTCCCCATCATACCTAATATAGTCAGGTAGGAGTCACTTATTAGATACTTGAATATCAAAAAATTTTTAATGAAAAAATTATTTTGACCTCCCCTATATGGGATCATCTAATTGATAGGTTATAGGTTCCTGAATACCCATCCACCCATCTATTTGTAAGACTGCAAAGAAAATTCTCCCCAGATTTAAGCTTTTAAGACTCCTCTGAAACATCATTGGAATTTCTATTCTTTGTCCCCCACTGACGGAGAAGGCAATGGCATCCCACTCCAGTACTCTTGCCTGGAAACTCCCATGGATGGAGGAGCCTGGTAGGCTGCAGTCCATGGGGTCACTGAGTCAGACACGACTGAGCGACTTCACTTTCACTTTTCACTTTCATGCATTGGAGAAGGAAATGGCAACCCACTCCAGTGTTCTTGCCTGGAGAATCCCAGGGATGACAGAGCCCAATGGGCTGCCATCTGTGGGGTCGCACAGAGTTGGACACGACTGAAGTGACTTAGCAGCAGCAGCAGCAGTCTCCCACTGAGGCTTTAGGTCTGGAGGAGTGGTACTTCTGAGCCCTGCTTGCAGTCACAATTGCCTGGGGAGCTTACAAAAAGGCGGATGTCTGAGTCTTTCCTGGGGTCAGTTACATCAACATGGTGGGGGGCGGGGGGAGGAGGTCAGCCGTATTTTAATAATTTTTGATAAGCTCCCTAGGTGATACTAATGTACAGCGAGAGTAACGTAGAACCTTTGAGACAGAGCAATGGAAGACGGCATTCATGGAATGTCAGAGCCAGAACAGACTCTTAGAAATCATCTTGGACGTCCCTGGTGGTCCAGTGGTTAAGGATCCACTTGCCAGTGCAGGGACACGGGTTTGACCCCTGGTCTGGGGAGATGCCAAATGCCATGGAGCCACTAATCCTGTGTGCCACAACTACGGAGCCCGCGTGCCTTAGAGCCTGTGCTCCACAGCGAGAGGAGCCATCACAGTGAGAAGACCGCCTGCTGCAACCAGAGAAAACCCATGCCCAGCCGTGAAGACCCAGCACAGCCAAAATTTAAATAAATAAATAAAATCAGTGACCCCTCCAATCATTTCAGAGATGAGGAAACTGAATCCCAGAGAGGACCACAGAGCCACATGGCTGGCAAGTGGCAGAGCCAGTGCCAAAAATCAGGCCAACTCCCTGAGGTACAGGCATGTAAAATGACAAAGGCACAGAGCCAGTTGGTAACTGAATACAGACACTTGAATGCGGTCCCCAAGACTCCTAAATTTCCTAAAATCTCAGATGTTATCATTTTTGTGATCTTCATATCAGAAACATAAAACTAAATAAGAATACATCTTAGAATCAAGGAAATATGGAATTTGCCTGAAATCTGAGTTCCTCTGGGAACTCATGCTAAGCTCAGAAAGCCTGTACTGGGTGGGTCTTGGATATGAATCTCCCTGAACTTGCCCAGAGAAAGAAGGGGGAGCATGAGAAAGACTAGCATATCTGAAATCGGATAGACTTGTGTTTGAGTCCAGCAGTTGTGCTCTTGAGCAAGCCCTTGGCTTCTGTAACCTTGGACTCTACAGTGGGGTTCTAATAGCTTCTTCACGGAGTTGCGGTGAGGTCAGCGTGTTGAAAGTGATTTATGAAGTTCAAGTTGGCACTCCTGCCATTGATCTGACCTCATCTCCTCCAAGGAGTGAAGGGCTGCCAAGGGGAGCAGTCTGCTTTCCAAGACCTGAGCTGTCAGACCCAAGCCCTGGGGAGAAGTTAGATGCTGGGTGGGGAGGGGAACATGAGTCAGCCCCAGAGATCTAGGGAGAAGACCAGGTTCCAGGACAAGTAAGGAGGGTGGGGACAGAAGCCTCCCATGGGGGTGACCAGGCTCTGCCTTGACCTCAGATACTTCTCACTGGCCTGACTGAAGGCTGATCTTCCAGAATTACACTTTAACTTGGATGACGGTATCATTAACTGTAAGACCCTTGTTAGCATAACATGCTTTACCTGTGAGCAATCGACACATTTCCCTCTGAATACCAGCTGCGTACTAAGTTGCTTCAGTCATGTCTGACTCTGCGACTGTATGGACTGTACCCTGCCAGGCTCCGATGTCCATGGAGGTTCTCCAGGCAAGAATACTGGAGTGGGTTGCCATGTCCTTCTCCAGGGGATCTTTCTGACTCAGGGGTCAAACTCATATCTCTTACATCTCCCACATTGGCACCTTGGTTCTTTACCACTGGGCCACCACGGAAATCCTGAATATTAACCACTAGCACCTATTTGGTGAGGGCCCCACGGCTTACACTATATTTCCTCATGACAGCATCATGTTCAGTTTGATCTTCATAGTAAGCTTAGTTATGCAGTATTAATACCCTCCACCCACCATGTTGCTTTTTCTTTAATTCCTCCAAAGAAAGAAATGAGAGCTCAGGGAGGTTGTGTGCCTTGTCCAAGGTCACAGTGCAGAACAGAATGCTATTCCTGGCGTCACACATCCTGAGCAAGCAACATGAGTTGAGCAGCTGCCATGGCGTGGCTCATGCTGATGGAGTCAAGGATCTGTGAATGCTCAGAGGAGTCGGTCTACTCTCAAAGGGTTCTCAATCCAGAAGTGGACATAGTGTTGGGACCTAACAAACGCCATGATAGGCTTCAGGGACTAAGGTAGGACTCACGGGAAAAGCTGAGTCATTGCCCAGTGAGGTCATCCCCACGGATGCCAGGACTTGTCTAATCAGCATACTCCCCGTAACCTGGTTTGAGTTTATCAGGACGTAAAAGACATCCCCCTGCAGCCAATAAAGATTAGCCAATTAGTAAATACCAGGAAACTCCTACAGCCAATCAGCCCTTGCCAACTCCCTGTCTTTGTTCTAAACCTATAAATACTGCTGTAAATCTGGGCTCGAGGCTCTTGCTCCATTCCACTGCGTTGGATGGGGCTGGGGCCCTAGCTTGAGCTAGAAATAAATTCCCTTTTTGCTTTTGCATTGCCGTGGATGTCTTGCTCTCTCAGTTTTGGGGATTCGGACTGTGGGCATAACATTTGGGGGCTCGTCCCGGATCCCCTGACTGAGAAGAACAACACCATCCAGGCATAAGGGAAGCCTCACTAGGAGGAAGTAAATCTGGATGCCGGCATCAGGTCAGGGGGCAAAAGAGTCGCCTGGCCAGCATAAGTCCAAGGCCAGCATTCGAGCTGGAAGCCAGCTGGTTCTCTGTGCCGTTCTGTAAGGGAACGGGGGAGAGCGTCTCTCCCGATCCTGAGTCTGGTGGGCAGTGGACGCCCTTCGGTAAGGTAACTTTGAGGAACAGGACAACAGCAACCCGGGATAGACCTAGTCCAGTGTTTTCGGCCGATATTTGTTCGTCTTCTGTCGCTTGTTTCTGCCTGCCGGCGCCGTGCTTGCTTTTTGTGTGTTTCTTGTGGGTATTGCCGACATGGGTCAAAGTTATTCTACACCACTGTCTGTAATGACTGACCATTTTTCCGATTTTAAGTCCAAGGCTCAGGATCTACCGATGCTAGTGAAGAAGAGCAAACTAAAAACCCCATGCTCATCTGAGTGGCTGACGTTTCAGGTCAGCTGGCCGCCGGAGGGAACTTTCGGCCTGCCGGTCATCCAGGCTGCTAAGGAAAAAATAGTGGCTCCTGACCACTCGGGGTACTCAGGGGCCAGCTTGCCTGCCAATGGACCAGACCCAGCGGCCGCAACTGGGACCCCTTTTGTCCCTGGTCTCCTCCTGGCATGGACAACTGGCCAGAGTTCCCCGACCGGTAAGGAACAGGAGACTTTATTGACTTCTCTCCCCTCCCCTCTCTCTTTCCTCTCCTTAACCCTTCCTATCCTTCCCTATTTTTCTAGTCCCCCGGTCCTGGATGCAGGAATCTGGTCGAACAGCCCTCAGCCTGAGCTGAGGATTGGAGACTGATCACCTCCTCTTGGCAGAGAACTCGAATTTTGGTTCTGATTTCTGGTAGGGCCGAGTTCCAGTCCTCCCTTCTCTGGAGGCCCAGGGAAAAGTCCCGTAATGCCTGGATATCTGTAGGTGGCAGGAGACATCTGTAAGGCCACCCCTTTTGCCCCCCTTTCCCGCCTCCTCCCCCCTTCTCAACCTGGCTTCCTTTCCTCCCTTGCAATATTTTATGTTAGTACTTAGATGTGAAGTTCTGTGTCTCTATAGGAGGTTTTCTGAGAGACTGTGTTCTTGTATTTAAGGGCTTCCCTAGTGGAGCCGAGGTTAAAGCATCTGCTGAGTGACTTCACTTTCACTTTCACTTTCACTTTGATGAGGACTGCCAGGTTTATCTGTGTGTGTTTTAACTCTGTGTTCTGTGTTGTGACTTCTGATGGCCATTTTGCTTTGTCTGGCCACCATTTGGTTTAGAACTGCCACCATTTTGTTAGAACTTGAATTTCTTTCCCTGTGCCTTGAGACCAGGGCTCTCAGGAACACTTATCTAGATCATCTCTAACTCCTGACACTGAGGGGAAAAAAAAAAAACTTCTAGCTAAATCTTGCACTGTGTCTGTCTAAATATGTCTTGTTATATCTCTGTCTCTGGGTAATATTTTTGAGGTTAATTTATATATGTGCTGTATCTACTTGGCTTTAAAAAAAAGGGTAAGCGCTTACAAATCAAGTAATTCTAAATTAAACAATAAATTCCAGGTTCATGTGAACTGGGAAATATTCAATGTTAAATACCTGATATTAATGTTTGTTTGTTGACCTATCTAATATAGACATGTCTTAGAGTAATTAACGTTAAGTAGAATATTTTCATTGTACTTAGGCTTAATATAAGTTAAATATTATATCTGTTGCAAGTTTGTCAACAAGGAAATTACCTCAAGTGAAAAACAAAACAAAACTTCCTAAATAGAACTCTTCTGAAGTTCTTTTGATCTCTAGCTAACTTTGGGGTGCTTCAGAGGGCCCCTGGAACATCCCAAAGAGAGAGATTAAACCATGTTTATTTGGTTGGTTAAATTACATGGAAAAGATTATCAAATGAGTAATAAATCCATTCATGTTATAATGTATGGTAAAATAACTAATATAGATATTCTAGAAATTATATGGAGATTAACATTCTGATATGTCCTGGTATTTTAATGGAAAACCTGATGACTTCTATCTGAAAAATTATGGGTTTGAATCTTATGTGTTCAGGAAGTAGGAAAAATCTTCCTCTCAAACGAATTATGACAATACTTTAGTAAAATTAAACATCATAAACAAAACAATTATATTTTCTATCTGACTTCTCTAAAAATTGGAAGTTCTTAGCTTTCCAGTAAGTTTATCAAATGAGTTAGGAAGGTTATTTCACGAGTACAAAAATCTCAAGAAATTTTTGAGACCTTAAAAAGGGAAGAATTCACCTAGATTTGTTAGGCAATATCTGTGATAAGCCTTTGGTGTGAGTTTCCCAGCCCTGTTATTTTAAAAGTTCAGTCTGACACTCTATAAATGTTTCAGTAAAATAAAAAGCTTATAATTAATTATGGTTATAAAAATCATCAGACCAAAATCAGTGAAAACAGACCTATTTTGCAAACAAACTAGCCTTAATTTGGTTATATTTAATAAAAATAAGGGTAACTTTAAAGAGAAAAAGATAGTTCAAAGTGTTAAATACCAGTTTGTTAATGGAGGTCTGTGAGCCCTGGAAATTTAATGGAGTGACCTCAGCTATCAATTTAGGAAGACAAGAAGAAATCCAGTGAATGCCCTGTTGGTTTATTTTGGGAGAAAGAGACCACTACTCCACCACCCCCCAAGTCAACTCTCTGATTTGTAAACCTAAGTGTTAGTAAAAGAAAGAAAAATAGGTGTCCTACTTGGGACTTACTGGCCCAGTGACATTCTAATATTTTATGAGTGC
>SJYV01035293.1:0-11234 GCA_006410875.1 Neotragus pygmaeus | reverse complement strand
CTCTCACATCCATACATGACCCCTGGAAAAACCATAGCCTTGACTAGACGGACCTTAGTCGGCAAAGTAGTGTCTCTGCTTTAGGTTTTGAAAATAATATTTTTAGATCAAGCTGAACAATCTGAAAAACGTCTAGGAAATCCCAGGTGTTAAAGATATGCTATGTAGTGCTAATTCCAGAGCTAATGATAATTTCTATAAAGATCAAACCAGGTATAATATTTGGAAACATAGAGTACAAAGCACTTGAGTTTCTCTTAAAGCAAAGTTAACTCTATAGGAACTAGCAGTTTAAATATTATCTTAAAATTATTGTTTATATCCTTTCTGTGGCAATGAATTAGACTTCATCTAACTAAGATTTTGCTGTATATTTTATGAAAGATGTGAATTTATTGGAATTCCTTTTTCATGTGTCTTTTCTATTCGGCTTATGTTTATTTACAAGATATTTTTCACCCTCTAATATACACTACTCTGTATAAACAGTAAATACATTCAATTCTACTTAAACTGCACATTGAGAAAGATGACCTGTGAGACTTCCATGGAAGTTCAAAAATATTTTCATTGCAAACTTTGTTTTAATATGCACAACAATTCTGGGTGTATCTTATCATAGAAACTCAGATTCTTTACCACTAGCACCACCTGGGAAGCCCTATACCTAATAATTTCCTTTATTTGTTGCATGATTATTATATATCCTCACATTATTCCCATGAAACAACAAAAGTTCTAGAACTACTTTGATTTGTAGGACTTGGAGAATGAAAGACTATCTTAATTGAAATCTACTCTCACTACAAAATACGGTTCACATTCATATTGTTCTGTCTATAAACAACTTTAACATTGCCAATGCACATTTTATTTATTTATTTATTTCCCCATGTGGCATGCAGGATCTTAGTTCCCCCACTAGGGATCAAACCGGTGCCTGCTACGAGTCTTAACAACTGGACCTCCAGGGAAGTCCTGCAGATGAATATTTTAGGGATTTAATTCATAATTTAAGATATATTTTATTTATATAATCAAATATGTATGCCAGAAATAAAGTTATTTGCTTTTTGTTAAATTTACTATTTTAAATGCAACTTTCTGCTAACCTAAGGGAAGATATTGATTTATTAATGGAACAAAGTTTTTTTTATTATTTGTAAGATATTATCAGGCAAGTTTATATAAATTTAGATTACTCAAGCATAATCACATTAAAGAGATATCATCCAATAATTAAGATAAATGATCTAGTTACTACCTAATTTCCTAAGTTAGAATATGTCCACTTTAATGGTGACAGATTATGACTTAATGATTATGTTCATAAATGGATTATAAGGTCAACATCACCGTTCTGGATCTCTGCAGGCATCACAAACACAGAAAAGGACAAGCTGCCTAACGGACGGCTTTCTACAAGGAAAATGTTCCAATAAATCCTAGCAAAGCAGGACGTGCTAATATTTATCCAGAGGGCAGAAAGTCACATTTGTTGTTGCACAGTGAAAACTCGATTGATTTCTGCTGACTTATAAATGTCTAAGTGAAAGACAATGTAACTGTTGTGCTCTTTCTTGAAAAGCATTTCAGAGTGACTCTAAGAGTTATATTTTATCACATAGATGAGTTAACTAAGACACAGGCATTAACACTAAGAATTTAGATTTCCCTTTGCAATTGTTTTTCACTTACATATGGCAGTAGATAGTAAGATTATAAAGGATGACCAAAATTCAAGTTATGCACTTCCTAACTAATACATAGCTTATAAGTCATTTTCAAGAGGGCAATGGAGGTTTCCCAGGTGGTGGCAGTGGAATCCGCCTGCCAATGGAGGAGGAATAGGAGGTGTGGACATAGAAGGCTCAAGAGACACAGGTTCGATCCCTGGGTCAAGAAGATCCCCCGGAGTAGGAAGTGGCAACCTGCTCCAGTATTCTTGCCTGGAAAATTCCATCAACAGTGGATCCTGGCAGGCTCCAGTCCACGGAGTCACAAAGAGTCAGACATGACTGAGTATTCACATATATTATGGAAAGAGAGCCAATTTTTATTCTCATAATCCAAACTACTCACAAATTTAGAAATATATTAACAGAGATGTTACTGTCAATATTCTAACTTTTGAAGTAAAGAGTTCTCCATGGAATGTCAGTGATTCTTCTACCAGTGATATATCCCTAAGTGGAAGAGGGCAAGAGAGCCCTACCTTTCACAAAATTGACTTTCTCTACAAAGTTTTCCTTGAAGCTTTTTCTTTTAAGAACTAAGACAAGGCCAGTCAGTATCAGATGATCACATCCAATACATAATACATAATTTCCCTTAAAATGGGTTTTCTCTGTGATATGTCTCAAACCATTATTAAAAGCAAAGAATTTTTAAAAAATATTTTAGACTTTTAGATAGATACTCCTAATTCTGGAAACTGCAGCATTGATCTAATTGCTATATTTTGTTCCTGGTGTTATTCTACAAATTAATTATTAGTCTTATTCATTCATCAGCTAGTTTTAGAAACATTTATACCAAGAAGAGCTCAACTAAGGAAAGCATGGCCAAGGAAAACACGAGGAAATAGTTTTGGTGAAAATACCTTCAAGAAAACATTAGCCAATCTGTGTTGGCTAATGTTTTACATCAGTGATAAATCACTTTTCTGGGCCTGTCTAGAAAAACTGTCTAAAAATCATTAGCCCTAGTTTGTTGTATTCTTTTTTGTGCACTCTCAGTTTTCTGGAGATGCATTATCGTAGTCTTTCAGTTAATAGTGAGAGATGGGAGTAGTTATGACCTATTGTCATTTTATTCTCATCGTTGAAGAAAGACCACATAGAGAGGGAAGGTGCATACAGGCTGGCCTTTTGCTTGGAAAAAATTCAAACTATTATAGAATAGTGCCCTGTAAGGGTTAAAATCCAGGTGCAGTTATCATGTAGAAGCAAACTTAACAGGGAACTCTTCCTATAGACACATTTTTTAAAAAATCACATTTGATCATGTTTTTAGCACTCTTCAGATTTCTCTACCATGCAAAACAAAGGTGTATCATATTTTGCCACAAAACACTTAGCAATCTTTTATTCTTCTTTTTTTGGTCATAAAATACAAAGGTGGCTCAGTTGGTAAAGAATACACCTGCAGTGCAGGAGATCCAGACTCAATTCCTGGATGGGGAAGGAAATGGCAACCCAGTTCAGTATTCTTGCCTGGGAAATCCCATGGACAGAGAAGCCTGGTGGGTTATAGTCTGTGCAGTGGCAAAGAGCTGGACACGACTTAGCAACTAAACCCCCAACCAAGAATAATAGGATCGTAGCACTCCTTAGGCTTCAAATCTTATGATTTCTTTATAGCACTTACCCATATCTAAAAGTACAGATTTTATTTTTGTCTACTTATTTTTCTCATTTCCTCAAAAATACAGATTTCGGAAAAGCTGGGACTGTCTGTCTTGTTTGCTATGGTTTCCCAGCATGTACATAAAATGTGCTGACACACAGTAGATGCTCAATAAATATTTGTTGAATGATGCATCAGTACAAAAGCTCCACAGTGGAGAAAATAAGCCTGAGTATTTTGTTCCTGCTTATTTTTTGGTTATCCTTTGGTTTCTTTAAAACATTGCTGTTCTGGTTATCTATTATTTTACAACAAACTATCCCAAACTTAGTACCCTAAAAGAACAATCATTTTATTATGCTCACATTACTGTTGGTCAGAGAATTTAAGCAAGTCTTGACTAGGTGGTTTTTCTGCTCCACATAGTGTTGATGGGGTCATTTAGTGGAATTCCACCAGCAGCTGGTATGGTGTGTTGAAGATGGTTTCACTGATAAGCCTGTTACCTGGTGGAGACGGTTGTAAGCCTGGACTCAACTGGCCCTCCTCCTGCTTTACATGGTGGCTCAAAGCTCCAAGAGAGCAAGATGGGAGCTGCTGGTCCTCTAAAAGCTTTATTAGGAAGCTTTACTTGGAACTGTCATAGCATCATTTCCGCTATATTCTTTGGTCAAATCTGTCACAGGCCGGTCCATGTTTGGGGAGGAGCATCAAACATATATAGCCATTTCAAATCTGGTACATTTCTGAGATAGGATAGTTCCAAGTAAATGTTCCTAAAGAAAACAATCCAACAAATTCAGTTCAGTATCTTTCTAGTAGTTAGTCTTTTGATTTAAGTCTTGCCTAAGTTCAAGGAGGGCTTCCCTGGTGGCTCAGACAGTAAAACGTCTGCCTGCAATGCGGGAGACCTGGGTTCGATCCCTGATCTTCCCCAGGTCGGGAAGATCACCTGGAGAAGGCAATGGCAATCCACTCCAGCACTCTTGTCTGGAAAATCCCGTGGACAGAGGAGCCTGATAGGGTCCATGGGGTCGCAAAGACTCAGACATGACTGAGCGGCTTCACTCACTTCACTTTAAGTTCAAGGAAGGCTTCAAAATATTAAAAAAGAAATGCAAAAATTTAAACTTGTATAATGTAAAAGATATGTCAATGTTTTAACATACACCTTATTTGCTTGGGCCTCTCTGGTGGCTTGGCTGGTAAAGAATCCGCCTGCAATGCAGGAGACCTGGGTTAGAACCCTGGGAGAAGGGAACAGCTACCCACTCCAGTATTCTGGCCTGGAGAATTCCATGGACTGTACGTCCATGGGATCACAAAGAGTCAGACATGACTGAGCGGCTTTCACTTATTTGCCTGTTTACAACACAATGAACACTGTAAATTGGTTTAGGTTCTCTGAAGTTACAGGCAAAACCTTTTGTGATGTGTCTGCCATGTACATTTTTCTGGGGAGTAGTTTTTTATTGATTTCTCAACAGATTTGATTCCCTTCCTCCCCAGTCAAGTATTTCCCTAAGCAAAACTGTGGAGTAGGTATGTTCATTTTTGGAACTATCTCTCTTGATATTACCTAGCTTTGTATAATAATAATAATAGTAAAACTGATTTAAAAAATTATTCACTTATCCAGAAACAGTTTCATAATAACCCTACGAGGAACACAGAACTATTATCATTGTTTTACAGTAACTTGCCCATGGTCACACAATTAGCATGTGGCAGGGCTAGGAATCCTGGCATATTGGCATCAGAGGGTCCAATGCACTGAGGCTCTGTTCATAATAGTTTACTCCTTTGTAAATTGTGGATGCTAATAGTAGCCAGTGTCACTGTAGGTATCAGATGAGTTAAAGTGGGATAGTCCATAGCTGCTTGCCTGGCATGTATTATGCTGTGCAGTTAATAAATAGAAGCTCTCTGTGCTTGCATGTTCAGTTGCTTAAGTCCTGTCTGACTCTTTGTGACCCTGTGGACTATAGCCCTCCAAGCTTTTCTGTCGATGGGGATTCCCAGGCAAGAATACTGGAGTGGATGCAATGCTCTCCTCCAGGGGGTCTTCCTGACCCAGGGATTGAACCCAATCTCTTATATCTCCTGCATTGGCAGGCAGGTTCTTTACCACTAGCCCCACCTTAACCTCTGTTTCATTCCTGAAGTCTTTGCTATCTTTCATTGCAGAGATACTGGGTGTGATAAAATGCAAGATGGAACAAGGTGGGTGAGGGTGGATAAGGATTTGAAAGTCTAGGGCCAAACCTAGAGATACTGCTCTTCCCATTAAACTACTTAAGGTCTCAAGTTTTCTATTAAAATTGTATGCAAATGTCACATTCTATTCCAAAATGCCATTGGTTATCTATTAATATAAAACTTGTTTACTCCAAAGCTTTCGGGATCATCGTTCTTCTAGGGAGATGTACCTCGTTTATGCCTTGGCTTCCAACACACTTCAGACTCAGCAGCAGCTGAGGTAGGTTTGGGAATTTGGAGGCCTAGATTCCCAGTTAGGGCCCCTAGCTTGTTTGGGACCCACTCCAGTGTTCTTGCCTGGAGAATCTNCTTCTAGGGAGATGTACCTCGTTTATGCCTTGGCTTCCAACACACTTCAGACTCAGCAGCAGCTGAGGTAGGTTTGGGAATTTGGAGGCCTAGATTCCCAGTTAGGGCCCCTAGCTTGTTTGGGACCCACTCCAGTGTTCTTGCCTGGAGAATCTCAGGGACGAGGAAGCCTGGTGGGCTGCCGTCTATGGGGTCGCACAGAGTCGGACACGACTGAAGCGACTTAGAGGCAGCAGCAGCTTGTTTGGGCGTTATATTCTTCATTTATAAAATGGAGTGGGTGGTAATGACTATTTTATCAAGTCTTTTTTGTTCTGGAATTATACAGTATAAAATTGTCCTAAAAGTGTTTTCAAACTGTGGGTATCCATTTAAAAGTAGGCGAACAAAACCAACTGGATTGATGAAACATTTAAACGAAGATCAGGGTAAATACTGTTTGGTGAAATTTTTATTTCAGAATAGACGTTAAATTGTAATTTGTGAAACATACACCCAAAATGTTTGCCTTATTGCGGCTGGTAATAGAAATATATATATTTTTAAATATAAACATTTTAAAGCTACTAAGGAGGGCAATGAAATCTCCAAACGTGCCCGCTCTCGAAGGACATCGATCTCGAGACCTCCCCAACTGAGGGCCCCTACCAAAAGTCGAAGGCGCAAAACAAGGCTCGGGCAATGGTCCAGCCACTCCTTGCGACACCAGCGTCCCGGCGGTCTCAAGGGCCGCACCTGAGCTCGCGTAGCGCCTCCCGCCTCCCGCCGGGACCCAAAGGAAGCTGCGCGCCTCCTGACGTCATCACCGGGCGCCGCTGCCTCGACCTCCTTCCACTTCGCGGGAGAAGTTGTTGGCGCGAATGGATCCCGAGCCCCGGTAACCGATCCCCCAGCCGGCCGGGCCTGCTTGCTCGCGCGTTCATCCGTGGGCTGCAATGGTGAGCACCTGGGAAAGGCTTCGCGGCTATGGGGCTGGGGAGAGTTCGCAGGCAGGGCGTGGACCTGGCTCTCCTGGCATGGAGGGTCTGGGAGGACCGGGATGCGTGGCTCCGGAAGGGGACGAAGGCACGAAAGGGGTACGAGCTGGGCGCCGGGCGCACAGCTTTCCTTCCACTGCGGGCTTCAGCTTTCGGCCGCGGCCAGCGCGCAGCTTCACGTTTTCCCACTGTTGGGGGAAGGGAGGAAGGAAGGGAGTAATGAAGTGATTTGGGGGGCTCAGGGATAAAGTTGCTTTTGCTGTTAAGTAATGCCTCTAACCTCGGTTTGAGTCCTGCCTAAAGCGTTGATTTCAAGCTTTGAGTGGCAGAGAAGAAGACTCGAACAAACTTCCTTTCTGGTGAACTAAGTTTCAGGCCTTCAACTTTCGTCTTTAACAGCACGGCGAAATGCTCTCATAAGTTTCTCAGTCTTCAGTTTTCGTACTTTTCTCATTAGCAGTCCCGCGAAGTGCTCATCAGCCGAGGGCACGAGGAGGATGGTTTATTTTGTTCCGATGAGTTCATAGAAATTAAAGGGATAATACGGTATACAGGAGGGAGGGCAAACCTGGGAGGAGCAGCTGTAGTGCATTTGACAGCTGTCATCGCTTGTCACCTGATATTAAAAATAATCTTAAACCCTCGGTGCCTAATTCTGCATAAACCATATAAATAGTGAAATAATTATGCAGCCGTCAAAACAAAACATTCATGCTAGAATGGCAGTAGATACTACTGTGTGTTTGAAATATTTTAATGTAAAGGACAGTTTATTGTGCTGCGTTAAGCTGGAGTCTACTTAATAATCAGACATTTTTTTCAGTCATTTTATTTTCAGTCAGCATATTTGTCACAGTGTCCACATTCTGGGGTGTGTGTGTGTAATTTTATGCCAGATTGGGAAACCTTACAGCCCTTTGTGTTTCTTCTCAGAGAAGGATGAAATAATGATAACAGCATAATAGCCAGCTTGTAGCAAGTATCTTCAGGTGGATATGTGGGCTGTTTGTTTTACATGTCTTTTCTCATTTAAACCTCACAGCAATCCAGTTTTAAAGAGGGTAAAGGGGGCCTTTAGAGTTTAAAACACTTTGTGATGTAACTAATAAATGGTTGAACTAGAATTAGAACCTAGGTTTTTCTGACCACCACATTATGCCACCCCCCTAAAATGACTGTAATTAGTAATTACATTTTGGACTTAAGACACTGCATAGTAATTGTGGAAAATTCTTAAGATTTGGAATCTTGAAGGTAAGAGTGAGGCGATGTTTTGGTATTGTTCTGCCATTTAATGATGAAGTGGTTTTTGAACAAGTAAATAGCCTAATTTTAACCTCTTAAATTGTTTTCTTAACTGTAGAAAGGGAGAAATATGGCTGCCTTGAGTGATTGTCTTGAAGGTTAAACAAAATAATAAATGTAAAGCTTCTGTTCTGGTCCCTGGCTTGTGGTAGGAAACATACAGCTACATGACTAATGATCTGTATTTCTCAGGAAGGATTGTGTAGAATGGGCATCGGAGATACCTTTGATGTTGTCAGTTATGGAGAATGATAGCTTATGTACCTGAATGATAACTTTTGATCATTCAGGTACTTTACATAATTGGTTCTTAGTACTCCTGTTCAGGGTGCAGATGAAAAATAAAGCCCTTCTCAAAAAAAGTGGGAGTCAAAAGGATCGGTTTTGCTGTTTGTAAAGGGAAAAGATTCTATAAAGAACATAACAAGTTTGGATTTTATTGGTGTTTAGTTCTCTCTTTAGTACAAAAAAGAGCAGATCTTAGACCGAAATTCTGTTCAACCTGTGTTTAATTATTAGACACCTGGACACAAGTTATATGGTACAGTAGTTTGTGACTTGTTTGGATCTCAGCTCTCCCTTTAATAATGTGGTGAATGGTATGCAAGTTTGCTGCCCACAGAAATACGTAAGGACATATATACACCACTTAAGGGGATTCACATATCTTCTGAGGCCCTTCAATAGATGTAAGGTTAGCAACTCTTGCCCTGGGAGCTGCATCTTTTTCTTAAATCTTTTCCAATTAAAAGTTATCAAAGGTGTAAAATATTGTGTATCTACAAAATGGAATACTGTGCAACCATCAAAAAGAGAAATCTTTGTGCCCTGATACGGAACAGATGCCAAAATAATTAAGTGAAGAAAGATACAAGACAGTATGTAAAATATGCTGCCAGTTTATTGTAGAAAAGGAGAGAAAAGAATATATACATATTTGCTTGAAGATGGGAAGGATACACAAGGCACTGATAACATCTGTTGCCTCCAAAGATGGGAAATGTGTGTCTGAGAGGCAGGGCAGGAGGGAGACATTTTACCCTTTTGAAATTTTGAACCATGTGAATATAATGTCTATTACAGGAATTGAAAATAAATAGAATAAAAAGTAGCCATTTAAATGATTTGGATTGCTATGAGGATTTAATTATTTGCTTAAAACATTAATAAAACTTGAGAGATGCCATTTAAAAAACGTCAACATATTTAATTCATTGACTGCCATAGTTATTTACTGAAAATTTGTAGAAGTTTGAATTAAACAGGCATGAGACTTGAGGGATGAGAGAGAGATCAGAACACATCTAAGCTGCTGCTTTGCCACATTCTAAGGGAGACCTTTCACGCTGAAGTTTACTGCATGAATGCTTCCCTGGAGCAATGTTGCCACCCTTTTGTATTAATAATATAACTTTTGCCATTTGTACTAGTACTTGACCTATAAGACTCTTATTTCCTTTCCAGGCTCATCTATCTGTTCTTTGAGTGTGTTAAACTGGTTCTGTCTCAGCTTTTATTTTTGTTATTTTCTCTCCTTGGAATACTCTTCCTCCTCTTGGAATACTCTGCCTTTTTCTCACTCATTCAAGTGTCAGTCATCACTTCCTCAGAGCTTTCCGTGTCATACCTAAGAAATCCGTTACCTAATCCAGGGTCATGCTTCTATTGTCTTCTGACAGTTTTATAGTTTTAGCTGTTAACATTTAGGACATTTGATACATTTTGAGTTAATTTTTGTATATGGTGTGAAGTAGGGGGCCCAAGTTTGTTTGTTTTTTTTATTTTGCATGTGGGTCTCCAGTTGTTTCTGCACCACTTGCAAAGTATTCTTTTCCCATTGAATTGTCTTGGCTCCCTTGTCAAAAATCAGTTTACCATAAGTGTGAAGGTTTCTTTCTAGACACTGACTTCTATTCCATCAACCTCTGTGTCTTCCCTAAAGCCAGTAATGCACTGGTTTTATTACTGTAGCTTTGTGGTACATTTTAAAATTGGGATGTGTAAGTCCTTCAACTTAGACCTTTTTCAGGATTGTTTTGCCTGTTTTGGATCCCTTGAATTTCTAAAATATGAATTTTAGAATCAGCAAAGAAGCCAGCTAGGATTTTGTTAGGGATTGTATTGAATCTGTAAATCAATTTGGAAAGTATTGCCATCCTAACAACATAATGTCTTCTGATCCATGATATGGGCTATCTTTTCATTTGTTTGTGTCTTCTTTAATTTCTAAACAATATTTTATAGTTTTCAGAGTATGGATTTAACACTTCTGTTAAATTTATTTGTAAGTATTTTGTTCTTATTGATGATGCTATTTTGTTCTTATTAATGATGTTATAGATGGAATTGTTAATTTCATTTCTGGTTTGTTCCTGTGAAAAATATAGAAATACAGTTGGTTTTAGTATATTTATCTTGTCTCATGCAACCTTGTAGAACTCATTTAGTTTTAAGTTTTTTATTTTAGTAAATTCCTTAGGATTTTCTTTATTTAAGATAATTTCAGCTGCAAATAAAAATAATTTTGCTTCTTTCTGCCCAATCTGGTATGCCTTTTATAATTTATCTTTGCCTAAAGGCTTTTTTTTTTTTTAAACCAGAGTGTTGAATAAGAGTGCTGAGAATGGATCTCTCTCCTGAACTTAGGGAATTACATTCCAACAGCTTGCCTGTCATTTTTAAAGTATAAGCTTTTAATATAATTTAAAATTATTAAATTTCATTGTCTATTCTGTGCTGCTGTTAATATACACTTTTAGTCAGATATATCATTTTGCATTTAACTGTTTTTCAGGATTAAAGATTTTTGCATTTGAATAGATTTTGTGAAGTGTGTTGGTGATAATCAGTTTCTGCTTTTGGATTTGGTGGATGAATTAAACATAGTAATCAAAAATATTTGTATTTCTTTACTTTCAAATTCGTGAGAAATAGATGGGGAAACATTGGAAAGAGTGCCAGACTTTGTTTTTTTGGGCTCCAGAATCACTGCAGATGGTGACTGCAGCCATGAAATTAAAAGACGCTTACTCCTTG
>SJYV01035288.1:0-25549 GCA_006410875.1 Neotragus pygmaeus | reverse complement strand
CAGGATGGGGCTTTGTGATGTCAAGGCTCACCCAGGGAAACCATTGGCTCGGGAAGAGACTTGCTGACCTCTTAAATTGTGAGGGTCTGTCTTATGGGGAGGGGTATATATGGGGGTGCTCAGGGGCTCTGAAACAGACCACTGGGAAGCCTCAAAATGACTAAGGTGTATGGGAAGCCACGAGGCTGCAGAGTAGTTATGAAACACCTGCCTCCTGTTACTCAGGAGAAAAAGATGAAGACCTCCTCTCAATTGAGGTCCAAAAAAATGTTAAGATGATCTGAACCCACCCAAACTCTTCTTGCCCATTGATACTACCCCTGATGACCCCCTCCCCTGTCCTTGCCTGGCACAGAACCCTTTTCCGCTCACTCCTCTTCTCCTGAAGCGGTCGTTCCCGTCCACCTTCAACCTCTTCCCCAAACCAATGCCATTCTCTACCACTCTCTTGTTTTCTCCAGCTGGCCAGGGTAACTGTGAGAGTTAATAATCACCTTCAGGCAAAGCTCACCAAGAAAACTTCTCAGAAACTGCCCAAAACAAAGAAGCTTAAAAAAATCAGAGGCTCAAATATATGTAGCCATTGCTCCAATGTGAATGAAGAGCTGGATCTGAATGGACCAGAGTAAGTCCCAGAGTGCCGGGATCCAGCTCGGGAGATCCCACCCATGACAAAGATCATGAGGAAGAGGCTTGTCAGGCAAAGTTAAGCCAGGACTCGAAGGATCCCCTGGACCTGCCCAAGCATCTACTCCAAAACCAGAATTTGCCTGTCCTGCTATTTTTCACTAACTCCTCTGTTACCAGTGGAGGTCTTTCCCAGTTCTTTTCGTTCTGGTTTCCTCAGTGTGTATGCCCAGCAGTGGATTTGCTGGGTGGTGTAGCAGCTCTATTTCCAGGTTTTTAAGGAATCACCACCCTGTTCTCCATAGTGGCATGGTTAGTTTGCATTCTCACCAACAGTGTAAGAGAGTTCCCTTTTCTCCACAACTTCTCCAACATTTATTGCTTGTAATCTTCTTGATAGCAGTCAACGTGACTGGTGTGAGATGGTACCTTGTGGTTTGGATTTGCATTTCTCTGATAATGAGTGATGTAGAGCATCTTTCCATGTGTTTGCTTGCCATCTGTATGTCTTCTTTGAAGTAATGTCTGTTTAGATCTTTGGCCCATTTTTTATTGTGTCATTTATTTTTCTGGATTTGAACTGTAGGAGCTGCTTGTATATTTTTGAGATTAATTCTTTATCAGTGGCTTTGTTTGCTATTATTTTCTCCCATTCTGAAGGCTGTCTTTTCACCTTGCTTATACATTTTTTCATTGTGCAAAAGCTTTTCAGTTTAGTTAGGTCCCATTTGATTATTTTTTCTTTTATTTCTATGACTCTGGGGGTTGGGTCATAGAGGATCCTGCTATAAATTTCTTTTTCTGTGCATTCATTGTTGTATTATTTTGAAGTAAGTTTNTCTTTTCACCTTGCTTATACATTTTTTCATTGTGCAAAAGATTTTCAGTTTAGTTAGGTCCCATTTGGTTATTTTTTTTCTTTTATTTCTATGACTCTGGGTGTTGGGTCATAGAGGATCCTGCTATAAATTTCTTTTTCTGTGCATTCATTGTTGTATTATTTTGAAGTAAGTTTGATTTCTGATACTGTGCTTATTTCAGGTGTACAGGAGCTGGATTCAGAGATACACAGACATTTATCAATTTTTGGGGGGGGGTTCATTTTCCCAGAGAGAGGAGTACAGTGTCTCCAGTAGGCTGCCCTTTCCTATTCAGCTCTGTTTTTCCTGATTATCTGTATGAAGTATGTTAACGCCTGTTTGTTCCTTGCAAACTCTTCATTTATCCCATATCCCTAATTTTATTTTTAATAATCATAAGTTGGTTTTCTAAGTTTGTGAGTCTGTTTCTACTGTGTAATACCCTACATTGGCATTAATTTCAAGAAGATACCTGTCAGTGATAGCCTTTTGTAATTTGTCTTTGTCTATCGGCCTTCCTTCACTTAGTATGGTATTCACTCTATCCATCCATGCTGTTGTCTCTGGCATTATTCNGCTCCCCAGGAGGCCAGTGCAGGGGCGGGGGTGGGGGTGGAGAATGATGCCAGCCCAGACCTCAGGAGCTGAGCTCCGCCTGAGGCTGAGGAGCTGGAAACCAGGCAGAGTGGAGAGGGGGGCCCCCTCAGACGGACATGTGCTTCTGATCCAGATGACTGACTGCCACCGTGTGGACCGGGCCCTCAAGGCCAGAGAAACCCTCTGGAGCAGAGCCGGGACTAGCACCAGGCTGGGCGGAAACGCAGGGGAGGTCACAGAGCAGAGCGGGCGACCGGGTGCAGCTGGCGGAGGTTCACGCTGCAGCGTCCCGGCTTCAGGGCGGGCGGCCGGCCCCTCCCACCCTGCGCGTGCGCCGGGCCTCACCCAGGGAGAGCTGGCGCACGTAGGCCTGGTTGCTGAGAATGTACTGGATGCCCTTCTGGGAGTTCATGACGGCGCGCACGCAGCTGACGCACGTGAGCTGCAGCAGGGCGTCGGCGATGCGAGCCACGCCGCGGCCCGACAGGCGCGCCAGGGCCTCCAGGAGCAGGTCCAGGCCGCTCTGCTCCAGGAACTGCACCATCCAGCCGCCGTCGCTGCTCTCCAGCCGCTTGCGCAGCCCGGAGTAGTTGACCACGGACGGCACCTGCAGCAGCCGGATGCAGAGCTCGGGCTCGGCGCTCTCCAGGTTGGCCTCCGTGGGGTCCGAGTCCTGCGGCCCCAGCTTCTCCTTCAGCGCCGCCCACTTGCGCTGCGCTCCCTGCTTCACTGACATCTTGCTCAACTGCGGGCGGGAGGAGACGGCAGTGAGCGCCGGGTCTACCGGGCACCCGCGGCCCAGCGAGGCGGGGGCAGGCGGCATCCCTTGCTCCGTGTCTCCACCTCCCAACAGATGACTCGCCTGCCGATGCCCGGGGGACCCGCTGTGCTGGCACTCCCTCATCCCGCCAGGCCTTCCGCTCCCCACCGGCGTCCCCTGTGCCAAGCGCCTCTTACACCCATCCCTGTCTCGGTCGTCATAGCAACCAAGGGGGCCGCACCCCTGCCCTCATGGTAGGCACCAAGACCCCAGGAGGCTTCATTGGCAGGAAGGCAGCAGAAACAGGGTCTCTGGGGCTCCTTCACCTGGGCCCCAGGGTGCTCCCCTGTCCCGTGGACAGGCTCAGATGGGGATGCTAGGGTGGGCGGGAACAACTCCACAGCCGGGGCATTTCCAGACTGCCCACGCCACCAGGAATGTGCCTGGCTCCAGGGTCACGTGCGAGGCCCACTCGATTCCAGGCACGACCAGGGAGCTTTGGGGAGCAGCCCTGCCAGGCCCCAGCTTCTGGAGGCTTCACTTCGTCAGCCAGTGTGCAGGGGGCAGGGACCAGCGTCCCCCAGGCCCGGGCTCTCAGACACTGACCTGGATTCAGCTACAAGACGCCTGATGACTGCCCAGAGAACATCCCCCAGAGGGTGGGGGTGGCCCAGGTCAGGACATTCCCAAACACTCCATTCTCAGAGCAGAAGAGTGGGACTGGAGGGGAGTCTCTCTGTGTCATCACTGTAAGTGGTTGAGTCCCTCTCCTGGGGCCCAGGGCTGTGATGTGGGCCCCAACCCGAGCCCTGGGACTGGCCCAGAGGGTCAGAGGTAGCCCAGGCTCTTCTGTGACCATGTATGGTCTTGTATTTAGCATGTGAGCAGGGCAGCATGGAGCTCCTGGGCTGGAGGCCCAAGGGGCAGGGCACGGTGACACCACTGCACCTCATGCCGGGGGGCCTCATGCTTGCACTGCCCACCCTGACCCCTGACCTCCCACCACCCGGAGGGGGGCACGGTACACCCCCCACTTCATGGGAGGGAAATGGAGGCAGCACCCAGGGAAGCAGGGTCACGCATGTGCCCAGAGTCCCAGAGATGGAGAAGGCAGAGCGAGGCTGGCCCCCAGAAGGTGGCCTGGGGCCCTTGAGAGGCTGGTGCCCACTGTGGCATCACCCTAAAGGCTGCTGGCTCTGGCCAGTTACGGAGGAGACCCCAGGGGCCAGCTGGGGCCATGCGTGAGACAGGCTGAGGGGCAACGGCCCAGGCGCCCGTGCTGGGCAGGGCTTGGGGTCCCCAGCACTCGCTGTTCACTCCTGGAGGCCCCCCCACCGACCTGGGTGAGGGTCTTGGGTATCCTCCCCTGTGAATTAGGAGACAGATGGGCCCCTGGGCCAGGTAGCTGATGTTTGTCAAATGGGAGCAGAACTGAAGTTTTGCCCTCAGTTTGACGTGAACGACGCCTGTTTCCCTTCCTCCATTGATACGGAGGGATGAGCTAGCAGTGGGGAATCTGCCGCAGCAAAAATAGACGCGAGGCTTTTCTTAAATAGAAATGAGACTTTCCTGATAGACAAGGAAAATAAGGAAACAATGAACAGGCCGGGGAAAGAGCGTAAACAGGCCTAAAAGTTTAAAAATCTTAGTCATTCTTTAACTGTCGCCACTAGCGTAAAGCACTGGTAGGTAGACTTGTCCTCAGCAGAGCGGATCACCCCCTGGCTTCCCGCCAGTTGCTCTGCATCTGTCCTCCTCCTCCCTCTCTTGCTGTTGTTGCTTCAGTCGCTCAGTTGTGTCTGACTCTTTGCAGTCCATGGACTGTAGCCCGCCGGCTCCTCTGTCCATGGAATTCTCCAGGCAGGAATACTGGAGTGGGTTGCCATTTCCTTCTCCAAGGGATCTTCCTGACCCAGGAATTGAACCCTGGTCTCCTGCCTTGGCAGGGGGGTTCTTTATCACTGAGCCACCAGGGAAGGCCCACACTTGTAGCATTCTACATTTCAAAAAGATCAGGAGTCGGTAACTTCAGGGACACCAGACTTGGTGATGTCAGCTGAGTTGCCTGATGTCAGCTGTGACCACTTTGAAACTTTGCAAAAGAAAGGGAAAAGGAAAAAAAAAAAAAGGCAAGCCCTTCGTGCACGAAGCCGCTCCCTCTCCCGAGGTGGGCAGCGTTCCTGGGGCACTAGCCTCCGGTCTCCCTCTTTCCTTGCAAATGGTAAAGCCGCCTGTTTCTCTCCACCAAACTCTGTTTCCGTATTTCTTCTATTAGGCATTGGTGGACAGGGAGCCAAGATTTTGGCAACACCTGAGTTTCCAGAGCCTCCCCCCACCCACCTGGGGGCCTNTACAACAAAAAGGATTCAAGTCAGACACGAGGATGACCTTGCTGAAGAACTTGGGAGGTGCAGGGAGAAGAGGCAAAGAGTCAAACACTGACTGAGGAGCTCTGGCTGCAGGATTGATGACTCTGAGGTCTCTTGGTCCTGACATAATTCTGGGGGCACCCACAGGGTAGCCTCAGAATTCAAGGGGCCCACGGGTGGGGGTTCTTGAAGCAAAGGTTCTGGAGCTTCTGAGTGATTGTCAGAAAGCCTGGGAATCCTCCAGGGTTCTCGGGGAGGCCCCCTCCACCTTTAGGGTCAGCCAGGCCATCTGGGCAGCTTCAGGCAGGAGTGAGGGTGGATGTCCCCCCACCCCCCGCAAGGACCGCCCACAGGCCACCTGCCTGAGCCAGTCGAGAGGCGCTATCGCAGGCAGGCACGCTAATTAAAACAGGAGCCACACTGCCCTCCCCAGTCACCCCTCGCTACCCACACAAATTACATTTTATATGTTTTTTATTTACTGTGTCACTTTTAATTAAATCTGTAATCACCTGCCTGAGGGGGCATGGTCCCCGTTTCCCAGCTCAGCGTGATCTAAGTGTGGGGGCACGTGAGTGTGAGTGTGTATGTACAGGGCTGAGTAGCATGCCCTTTCCGGGTGAGGGGCTGACTGTAGTGTGTGCACGAGTGTGTCTCACAGTGAATGCGTGAGCAGGCAGGTGGTGATGGATACCTGCTGGGACAGCCCAGCCAGGTCCCCTCTCGGTCCTTGACCTGAGTCAGGGACACCCCTCTGCCAGCAGCTAGCGGGGCTCCCAGGGTGATCTGTCTGCCCTAAGCTTCTCATTGTGCAGGTGGGGGAAACTGAGGTCCAGTGAGGGGTGGACCTGCCAGGCAGACTCTCGCAGGGCAGACAGTACAGTGAAACGTTGGAGAGCCTGACTTCATTTTTTCCTTAGAGAGAAAAATAGAAATTGTACAACTCACTAAGTTTCTAAATTAGGAACGAGACCATAACATACTGTTCAATAGGCACAACCAATGCTAGAAATGTGTTTTGTTTTCACATTACGGTCAGTTAAGAGAAGCCTCGGGGCCAGAGAGAAGGGAGAGAGCGCTGAAGGGGGCAGACAGCAGACAGACAGCAGAGGCTCCACAGACTGTGAGCAGAGGGAAGAATGCCCTGAAATATACTGGCGCCCCCTAGCCTGTGAGAGTTGGACCATCAAGAAGGCTGAGCACCGAAGAACTGAGGCTTTCAAACTGTGGAACTGTGGTGCTGGAGAAGATTCTTGAGAGTTGCTTGGACTGCAAGGAGATCAAACCAGTCGTTCCTAAAGGAGATCAGCCCTGAATATTCATTGGAAGGACTGATGCTGAAACCGAACCTCCAATACTTTAGCCACCTGATGGGAAGAGCTGACTCACTGGAAAAGACCTCAACGTTGGGAAAGATTGAAGGCAGGAGGAGAAGGGGGCAACAGAGGATGAGATGGTTGGATGGCATCATTGACTNACCTCCAATACTTTAGCCACCTGATGGGAAGAGCTGACTCACTGGAAAAGACCTCAACGTTGGGAAAGATTGAAGGCAGGAGGAGAAGGGGGCAACAGAGGATGAGATGGTTGGATGGCATCATTGACTCAATGGACATGAGCATGAGCAAGCTCCAGGAGACGGTGAAGGACAGGGAACTCTGTTGTGCTGCAGTCCGTGGGGCTGCAAAGAGTCAGACATGACTGAGCGACTGAACGACAACCTAGGTTGTGGGCTGACCCTGGAGCATTTGCTTTTTTTGTTTTTTCCAGTCCGTGTGGCATGCAGAGATCTTAGTTCCCTAACCAAGGATCAAGCCTGTGTCCCCTGCAGTGGGAACTCGGAAGTGTTAACCCCCGGACAACCAGAGAAGTCTGCATTTGTATCTTGAAATCCCAGCTTCGGGAATTCCCTGGCAGTCCAGTGCTTAGGGCTCCATCATTCCACTGCAGGGGGCACGGGGTCCATTCCCAGTTGGGGAACTAAGGTCCTACAGGCCACGCAGCATGGCCAAAAACTTAAGATCAAACAAAATATAAATCACAGCTCTCCATCTGTTCTAAGTGTTTCTTGAGAGAAGCAAGCATGCCAAGTCGCTTTGCCACCCTATGGACTGTAGCCCGCCAGGCTCCTCTGCCTATGGGATTCTCCAGGCAAGAATACTGCAGTGTGTTGCCATGCCCTCCTCCAGGGGATCTTCCTGACCCAGGGATCGAACCTGTGTCTCCTGTGGCTTCTGCATGACAGGCTGATTCTTTACCGCTGAGCCACCGGGGAAGCCCCTTGAGAGACGAGCAGAGCCTTTGGAAGACATTCTCCGGTTCTCGTCTGGGGCATGCATCTTCAGGGAGAGGGGATGGTGTCAGGGCTCCACCAGGGGAGAAGGGAGGTGGGAGAAGTTAGAGGAAGAAATAGCCCCCGGGGGGGATGGCTGGGAGACAGAGGCCTGACAGTAGCAGGCCTGCTGTTTTTTCTGTGTCCCACATGAAGGTCAGGTGCGATGCACATGTGAGCACATGGGCTACTCGCCTGCACGGGCAGATTTAGGGCTGTCCTGAGTTGAGGGGGGTGGGGCATACTGGAAGCCATCCTGGGTCTCTGCCTAGGTTGAGGGATCTACAGATGGAGTCCATCCATCTGAGAGAAGCCTTACTCTGTGAGTGCGTATAGGGGGAGGGTCTGGTCACCCCCACACACCAGTCACATGTGCAGCCACAGCGACTGGAGGAGACGGAGGGTGGGGTAACTTGTTGGGGGAGCTGGAAGCAGGACTCATGGGTGTCTTCCTGTAGGGGCAGAGTGGTACGCAGGTATGAGCATGTGTGCCCCAGTGCCCATGACCACAATCAGGCTGCTGAGCAGGTGGGTTTAGGGGTGAGGAGGTAACAGGTGTCGCTGGAAACACAGAGGTGAGATGTAGGTATATCTCACCAGGTGAGATGTAGGCCTGGTGTATAGCTGCATGCAGTGTGCAAGTGCAGGCTCTGTGTGTGTGTGTGTGTGTGTGTGTGTGTGTGTGTGTGTGTNGGGTTTAGGGGTGAGGAGGTAACAGGTGTCGCTGGAAACACAGAGGTGAGATGTAGGTATATCTCACCAGGTGAGATGTAGGCCTGGTGTATAGCTGCATGCAGTGTGCAAGTGCAGGCTGTGTGTGTGTGTGTGTGTGTGTGTGTGTGTGTGTGTGTAAGCACACGTGCCAGTGCTGAAGCAGGATCAGGGCACAGTCCCTGCCCCTCCAAGAGCCCCTGCCCCCACCCCTGCCTGCTCCTGGCCCTAGTTGATTAATCATGGAGCTGAGTGGCTTCCAGCTTATCAGGTACTTTAATAGCTGAATAATTCCAGCCCCATCATCGGGCCCTTAATTGCTTTCTTGTGGCTGCAGCCCGGAGTACATGCTGAGTGGGTGAGCTCCCAAGGGGCCAGCGGCAAGCTCCCAGCAGCAGGCCGGACAGGCATTCAGGCTCAGAGCTCCCTGCCGCCTGGGTGGCAGGGACCACAGGCCCCAGGTGCCCTGCCTGGTCATGTGGGGCCCTGGCTGAGGGCAGACTGAGCTGTTTCTTCAGAGGGGATGAGAACCAGGATGTCTTTGTGGAGGAGCTGGTGCAGCCCTGGCTGAGCCCTGGGGAGTGAGGGAGACCCGAGGAGGCAGAGAACTTTCTGAGTGGGAGACACGTGAGTGGGTGTCGTCATGAGGTTCAACAGGGGAACCGCCGAAGTGCTTCCCACTCCAGCCCCCTGCTTCCCCCTCAGCCACCGTCATCCTCAATGAGCTCAACTGGACGGAGGCCCTGGAGAATGTGTTCATGGAGAACCGCAGGCAGGACCCCACGCTCCTGTGGCAGGTCTTCGGCAGCGCCACGGGAGTCACTCGCTACTATCCAGGTGGGCGCCAGCCCATCTCCCAGTCCACTCAGCACCCCACCCCCTCCCCCTCCCTGTCCCCTCATCCTGGGTGCGTGGGAGGGGATGGTCACCTTGTCCATTGCGGGGTGGCCTGGCCCACTGCTGCAAGGCCTGCTGCCGGGGCCAGGCACTTCCTGCCAGCACCCCCCAGTCATCTCGTTTCCTCCTGCAGCTACGCCGTGGCGAGCCCCCAAGAAAATCGACCTGTACGATGTCCGAAGGAGACCCTGGTGAGCGAGCAGGGAGGGGTTGGGCAGGGACACCCTCTCAGCTCGCCTGCCTGCTCCCCTCCCTCCCAGTTTCCAGGCCTCCAAGCAGGGTGCAGCCAGCTCTATCCAATTTTCATTTCACACATCGTTGCCACTGGAAAATGGATCCCATCACCCAGGCAGGCCTCCCAGCTGCCTCTGCCCTCATCCACTGCCCGGCTCTCCACCCTCTCGGGACTGAGGGATTGGGCCCGTGGGGGTTCCCAAGGGGGATGTGTCCTCTGCAGGGTTGGCCAGCCTCTGCCGTACCCCATCAGAGCCCTAGACACCCTTACCCACTCCCTGCCTCTCCTGCCATACTCCATGGCCTCATCCCCTGACACTTGTTCAACCCCCTTCGCAGCTATGACTCCCTGCCCTTGGCTCCTCAACCAGGGCCAGGGGAAATGATAAGCCACTGAGGCCACGGAACACACCTCCTGTCCACTCTCTGGATCATGTGCTCACCTCTCCTTGGGGTTGTTCATGTGTTGGGGGCCAGGTCACTCATGCCATGGGCAAGGACTGTTTCATTAAATGTGGTATCCTTAGTGCCGGGAACCCTGTCCAGCCCAGGCCATGGACACACCATAGAAACATGTTGAATCAGTATGGGGGTGAAGGAAGGAAGAACCACCCCCCATAAGGTCCCAGTAAGGCTGGCCCTAACTGAAGCTTCTCCTGGGCAGGTATATCCAGGGGGCCTCATCGCCCAAGGACATGGTCATCATCGTGGATGTGTGAGTGAGCGGCACTGGCCAGTGGGGCGGGGGCAGGGCCGGGGGCAGGAATCTGCTGCTGGGGAATATCTTGGGGGAGCACCAGGCACCTCCGTGACCCACCCCCCCACAGGAGTGGCAGTGTGAGTGGCTTAACCCTGAAGCTGATGAAGACATCAGTCTGTGAGATGCTTGACACGCTCTCCGATGACGATTATGTCAACGTGGCCTCGGTGAGTGCCGGGGGCCAGGAATAGGTCCCTCCCTCCCGACCCATGCAACCTCTTCCTTCCCTGGGCCAGCCTGAGGCCACTCACCACCATCTCGGTCCCTGCAGTTCAACGAAAAGGCGCAGCCTGTGTCATGCTTCACACACCTGGTGCAGGCCAACGTACGCAACAAGAAGGTGTTCAAGGAAGCTGTGCAGGGCATGGTGGCCAAGGGCACCACGGGATACAAGGCTGGCTTTGAGTACGCCTTCGACCAGCTGCAGAACGTGAGCCCCCTGGGTGGGCGAGCGGGTGGCCAGGGACAGGCAGCAGCCTAAGCTTGGTGACACCAGGAAAATCAAGACAGATGGCCTTGTTAGCATCCAAAAGGCAGGTCGGGCAGACAGCACCGTCTGCTGTGGGCAGGGGAGGCACAGAGGGCAGGCCTACCCTGGGGAAAGAGACTCCCCTTGGACTGGGGAGGGGCCTAGAGCTCACTGTCCCCACGTCTCCTCCTGCCCAGTCCAACATCACTCGTGCCAACTGCAATAAGATGATCATGATGTTCACGGATGGCGGCGAGGACCGCGTGCAGGACGTCTTTGAGAAGTACAACTGGCCCAACCGGACGGTGAGGCTCAGCCCAGGCGGGAGCCACCCTGATCTGGCCCGGTCCAAGGGAGGGGCTGTCCACTGGTGGCCACTGGCTGTCCACTGGTAGCACGTCAGTAACCTCAATCCCCAAACAGGTGCGCGTGTTCACTTTCTCTGTGGGGCAGCACAACTATGACGTCACGCCGCTGCAGTGGATGGCCTGCACCAACAAAGGTACCTCATCTGGCGTCCCTGCCACAGGCCCTGCCTGCCGTGTCCCGCCGTCCATTGGGTTGGTTGTCCACCTGTCCTTCCATATGCTCCAGCTTTCCCTCTCCTTGTTCGTTCAGTGCTTGTCTTTCCATATGTGTGACTGTCTGTCTGTCCCTGTGGCTACCTTGTCCGTCTGACGCAGCATCTGACTGTCCGCTGTCCACGTGTCCCCTGCTTGTCTGCTCCTGGGTCTGTTTGCTGATCAGTCCATCTCTCCACACAATTGGGCCTCACCCACTGGTGGACTCTGAATGTCACCACCATCCTAGAATGAGGCCCTTCAGGCCTCAGTCTCCTCCTTTCATCCCAGTTTTGCTCCCTTACACCCCCGCTTTCACAGCCCCTCCCATGTTGTCACAGGGCAATGTCACTAAAGGGACGTGAGTTCAGGGGACATGACACCAAAAAAAAGGGAATCCGAGAGAGAAGTCAGGGCTGCAGACACACCCCCAGGGTACAGGAACCCTGTGCCATGCTCCCGAGCGCCACCACCCAGGCCCACCCCTGTCTCCCCTGCCCTCGCAGGTTACTATTTTGAGATCCCTTCCATCGGTGCCATCCGCATCAACACGCAGGTAAGGCTGCGGTGGGCCAGCCCTCCTCGCAGCCCCTTTTCTTTGCTTGGCTGGGACGTTGGAAAGATGGGCTGCTGTGTGGTGTGAGCGCCCCCTGGTGGCTGATTGACACATGGGGAGTCAGAACCGGGAGCATTCAGTGGGAGGGGCAGACTCATGACCCCACCCCTGCCTCGCCCCCTCCCCAGGAATATCTTGACGTATTGGGCAGGCCCATGGTGCTGGCGGGCAAGGAGGCCAAGCAGGTGCAATGGACTAATGTGTACGAGGATGCACTGGTAAGGCCTCAGGGCAAGGACGGGTCGGGGGATGTGCCCACAGGGTCGTCCCTAAGGGCCCCTTGATGGTGGTAAACCGAACAAATGAGAAAGCGAGGTGGCCTGTCCCTGCAGCGGCCCCTGCTCTGAACACTCAGGGTAAGGGCATGGTTGCCCACAGGAGTCTGACCCACACTCTTCCTCTCCTTTCAGGGGCTGGGGATGGTGGTGACAGGGACCCTCCCTGTTTTCAACCTGACACAAGATGGCCCTGGGGAAAAGAAGGTGAGGCCTGGGGAGCTTTGGGCTACGGGTCTGGGATGGAGGAAGGACAGGAGGCTGCAGACCGGACCGGGGTGGCCACTCGTGAGAGCAGCTTGAGGTCATGGGTGTCCACAGTTGGGCAAGGTGACCCCCCCCCCANTGCAGTCCAAGGGACTCTCAAGAGTCTTCTCCAACACCACAGTTCAAAAGCATCAATTCTTCGATGCTCCATTCTTTCATTCTTTCTGGAGTTATTTCTCCACTGATTTCCAGTAGCATTCGGGCACCTAATGACCCGGGGAGTTCCTCTTTTGATATCCTATCATTTTGCCTCTTCATACTGTTCATGGGTTCTCAAGGCAAGAAAACTTGTGTGTTGTCTTTGATTCTGGTATCAGGGTGATGGTGGCCTCGTAGAATTAATTGGAATTGTTCCTTCCTCTGCAATTTTTTGAAAGAGTTTTAGAAGGACAGGCATTAGCTCTTCTTTAAATGTTTGATAGAATTCTTCTCTGAAGCCATCTGTTCCTGGTCTTTTGTGTTTTGGCAGATTTTTTATCATGCTTTCAATTTTAGCACTTGTAATTGGATTGATCATTATTTCTATTTCTTCCTGGTTCAGTCTTAGATGATTAAACTTTCCTAAGATTCTGTGTGTTTCTGCTAGGNGTTATCATTACCATCTTTCTAAATTCCATATATATGTGTCAGTATACTGTATTGGTGTTTTTCCTTTTGGCTTACTTCACTCTGTATAATAGGCTCCAGTTTCATCCACCTCATTAGAACTGATTCAAATGTATTCTTTTTAATGGTTGAGTAATACTCCATTGTGTATATGTACCATTGCTTTCTTATCCATTTGTCTGCTGATGGACATCTAGGTTGCTTCCATGTCCTGGCTATTATAAACAGTGCTGCAATGAACATTGGGGTACATGTGTCTCTTTCAATTCTGGTTTCCTCCATGTGTATGCCTAGCAGAGGGATTGCCAGGTTTGAAGGAATCTCCACACTGTTCTTCATAGTGGCTGTACTAGCTTGCATTCCCACCAACAGTGTAAGAGGGTTCCCTTTTCTCCACACCCTCTCCAGCATTTATTGCTTGCAGACTTTTGGATGGCAGCCATTTTGACTGGTGTGAAATGGTACCTCATTGTGGTCTTGATTTGCATTTCTCTAATAATGAGTGATGTTGAGCATCTTCTCATGTGTTTGTTAGTGATCTGTATGTCTTCTTTGGAGAAATGTGTATTTAGTTCTTTGGCCCATTTTTTTATTGGGTCGTTTATTTTTCTGGAATTGAGCTGTATAAGTTGCTTGTATATTTTTGAGATGAGTTGTTTGTCAGTTGCTTCATTTGCTATTATTTTCTCCCATTCAGAAGGCTGTCTTTTCACCTTGCTTATAGTTTCCTTTGTTGTGTAGAAGCTTTTATGTTTAATTAGGTTCCATTTGTTTAATTTTTCTTTTATTTCCAGTATTCTGGGAGGTGGATCATAGAGGATCCCGCTGTGATGTATGTCGGAGAGTGTTTCGCCTATGTTCTCTTCTAGGAGTTTTATAGTTTCTGGTATTATTTCTAATTTTATTGATTTGATTCTTCACTCTTTTTCTTCTGATGAGTCTGGCTAAAAAGGTTTTTCAACTGTGTTTATCTTCTCAAAGAACCAACTTTTAGTTTTATTAATCTTTATTACTTTTTTTCACTCCTTTTTTCATTTATTTCTGCTTGGATCTTTATGATTTCTTTCCTTCTACCAATTTTGTTGTTGTTGTTGTTGTTGTTGTTGATGTTCTTTTACCAGTTGTTTTACGTGTTAGGTTACATTGTCTAGTTGATGTTTTTCTTATTTCCAATTCTCATATCAGACAAAATAGACCTTAAAATAAAGAAAACTGCAAGAGATAAGGAAGAACACTGCATAATGATCAAGGGATCGGTCTAAGAGAAAGACATAATAATTGCATCCATGCACCCAACATAGGAGCACTCAATACGTAAGATAAATGGTAGGTGTTGGAGAAGACTCTTGAGAGTCCCTTGGACTGCAAGGAAATCCAACCAGTCCATTCTGAAGGAGATCAACCCTGGGATTTCTTTGGAAGCAATGATGCTAAAGCTGAAACTCCAGTACTTTGGCCACCTCATGCAAAGAGTTGACTAATTGGAATAAACCTTGATGCTGGGAAAGATTGAGGGCAGGAGGAGAAGGGGACGACAGAGGATGAGATGGCTGGATGGCATCACTGACTCGATGGACGTGAGTCTGAGTGAATTCTGGGAGTTGGTGATGGACAGGGAGGCCTGGCGTGCTGTGATTCATGGGGTCGCAAAGAATCAGACATGACTGAGCAACTGAACTGAACAGACCTAAAAGGAGAAACTGACAGTAACACAATAATAGTGTGAGACTTTAACACCCACTCACATCAATGGACAGATCATCAAAGCACAGAAAATTAATAAGGAAACACTAGTCTTAAATTATACATTAAATTAGATGGATCTCATTAATATCTTTAGGACGTTCCATCTAAATGCAGAAGAATACCCCTTCTTCTCTAGTGCACATCAAACACTCTCCAGGACAGACCACATCTTGGGTCACAAATCAAACCTCAGTAAATTCAAGAAAACTGAAATCATATCAAGCATCTTCTCCGACCACAATGCTATGAGACTGGATATCAATTACAAGGAAAAAAAGCTATAAGAAACACAAACACATGGAGATTAAACAATGCATTTCTAAATAACCAACAGGTTACTGAAGAAATCGAAAGGGAAATAAAAAAATCTCTAGAAATAAATGACAGTGAAAACATAACAACTCAAAAACCTATGAGATGCAGCAAAAGCAGTTCTAAGAGGGAAGTTTTGAGGCATAAACATTTTTTAACAAGATATCAGAGAAGCCAATTTACTGATGATTTATGGATGCTCATTTCACATCTTTAAATTAAAGAGACATTTACTAAATACCTGGTAGCGCTGAAGTTCTGTACTCAGTACTTTAGAACTGTCCCTGAACATTACATTACAGTGAGAAAATAGTATTATGTAAAGCATAGAAAAGGGACTCCGAGTCTACCCTGGAAAATTTCAGGATATTTTTTATACAACCTTTTCTCATCAATAAAACTATTTACCTCAAGTATAAGTGTATAATTACTTGTATAGGTTCATTATTGTTAAATTATAATGTTCACAAGGATGGTGAATAGCCTTTTTTTTTTTTACAACTTTGACTCCTGAGTCAACCATACTATTTAGCATATATTAGACACCCACTCCCGGAGAAGGCGATGGCACCCCACTCCAGTACTTTTGCCTGGTAAATCCCATGGACGGAGGAGCCTGGTAGGCCGCAGTCCATGGGGTCGCTAAGAGTCGGACACAACTGAGTGACTTCACTTTCACTTTTCACTTTCATGCATTGGAGAAGGAAATGGCAACCCACTCCAGTGTTCCTGCCTGGAGAATCCCAGGGACGGGGGAGCCTGGTGGGCTGCCGTCTATGGGGAAGCACAGGGTAGGACACGACTGAAACGACTTAGAAGCAGCAGCAGCAGCAGCAGACACTCTGTAGATTATATAACAAGCAATGTAAGTTGTCTAAGTTGTGATCAAATGATAAGCTGAATTAGCTGGGAAAAATATTGCTGGGAAGGGTGAAGTTGAAGTGAAAGCAAGATGGGGTAGGGTATTTGTGATACAGCAATGTTGCACTGGGTGGAGCTCACAGGCCAAGGTATGAAGCCTGATAGGTGAGTGTTGCCACATGTGATACACTCCCAAACAGGGCATTTCTGGATATGAAGTCAAACAGGTTTTATCCAAAACACTGACAGGCTATGTTTCCCTTGATAAGGAGCCAAATCCATGCCTGAAGGACAAAGATGGCATAAACTTGCACTGATGCTATCACTACCTTCTTAAATAAACCGAACAGCCTTAATTATTTTGTCACCCATCAAAGCTAACTGTCAAACTGAAACAATACGGTGTCTGAACAATGTATTTAAGCTAAGAATAGAAACATTTTTGCTGAGCTTGTTCAAGGCAAGAGGAGGCTTCAAAAGTTTTTCAACAGGGAGGTAACAGCATCAAATGTGTGGTTTAGCTTACTTTTGTGGTAGAAGGTTGATAATAGATACAGCAAGCAGTAAGAGTTTAAAAAGTACATTTAATAATTTATAAGAAATAAAAATAAAATATATTAAAGAAAAGTGACTGTCACTTCTTTTGTAACTGATGATTACTTTATCTACTGCCATTTTAGTCAATTTTCTAGCACATTTATTTTTTGTTTTTATTTCTCCCTTTTCCTTTTTACTTCTTTGTAGCACAACTTGTAGTTTATTTTAATTTCATAAGAAACTGTTTTTTGCTATATATATACTCATTAAGATTACAAAGTATTGGGCATCTCTTCCAGAAACTGGATTAATATATTGGTATCCACAGTCTTTCATAAAATGGCTTATTCCTTCAAGTCTTCCGATAGCACATTCTCTCATAGTACATGAGCTGCTCTAGATTAAAACAGCCTACTTTGGGTTTGACTCACTGATTAGTATTTTCTTATGGAAACAGATAAAATACATCCTGTTAAACAATTCCCTCTGATCATTTTCATTTTACTTATCTGGAAAGAATGAAATTAATTACAGTATCTCCATTTTTAATTATATTTCTTATCAAATATAAATCAGCATATATCCTAAAGAAAGGTTTAGTATGTGTTTGAACTCTCAGATATGCTTAATTTTTTTTCAGATATGCTTAATTTTATTCCAATGCATTTTTTTCAGATAATTTTGATGAACAGAAGATCAACTACCTGTATACATGATTTTTTTTCATTTGCAATACTCAAAAAATAGGTTATACAATGATGTTGTCTTACCAAAATACATTGCAGTGAAAACTAGAATCAAAAACACAAAGACTGTCAAACACAAAACTATAAATCAGAGATTGAAAGTTTGATTTCACTATTTTCTAGTATTTCTCACTTCACAACCCATAACAAAATTGTCAATCTAAAAAAAACACCAATTACAGACATTTAATAGATTGCAGCTTTGTTCACGGTATGTCCATAGCAGAGAGTTTCCATTTTTTTACTTAATGATTTCCAAATAGTCATGCCTAATTATACTAGTACATATTGGTCAAATATTTTCCCCATCATCATTTTAACAGTATTATCTACTTAAATTTAAGCCTTATTCATTCTTTCCTCAACATTATTTTCAGTGTCCTTGAATACAATAATATGCAAATAATCTGATTCACATGACATTTTCACCCACTAATTTTAGCATCATCGACGGATCTTATATACAATATTTCTTTCTTTGGTATTTTCCCAAATGAACATTTATTTTACCTATGTTTTATTTTGATGTTCAAATTGTCTCAATTTTGGCCACTGAGATCTCCATGTTGGTGCCACTGTCCTTTATTATGACTGTACATTCTCGAGTGCCTCTTTAATTAGCATCCTGATGTTCTAGGCTTGCTCTATAATTTCCTTAATCTCACAAGATTTTCCCAAGGAGCTCCAATTGTTTATTTATTTATTTATTTATTTCTGTTTGTTTGTTTTAACTGGAAAATAGTCATTGGAAATCAAGATTTGGACAGTAGGTGTGACCACTGCCATCAGCTACCAACACCAGTCTATCACCGCAGAGATCACTCTAACCTCCCTCCTCTTCTTATTTATAATTGTTTTCTCTAATGATGTGAAATCTGGCTGTCATGCACAATATATTTATTAACTGCAATAATACACATACTTAAAAATAAAGGTGTTGCAGAATAACAAATTTCTGTGTAAGAAACAAATTTATTAACTAGAATGAAATGCTTTAAAGATTTTAAAATCTTAAGCCTTCAAACATACAGTTAAAATACTGTTTATCAAAATTAGATGTTAGTTCTTCTCTTCCCAATCATCTTCACTAAACTTTGCAATTCACTTGTGATATAATTAGGTTACCTTGTTACTGTGTGTGGTCAATACCAGGTCAATCTCTTCTCCCTCCCTTGCTGATTTTAATTATTTACATATGGAGGTAGGGGGTATGTGATATATGAACATGGTCCTAGTAATAATTGCCATGCAAGTGGGATCACAACCTTGTTTCTTTAGGTAAGGTCATGTATGTTAGTAGTTTGTTCGATATCACCGAATGTCCTCCAGGAGAGATGTACCAAATCACATTCCCACCAGCAATGTATGAATACATCTGTTTCCCTGTAAAATCATAATTGTATAATTTTACCATTCTGATAGGGAAAGAGTTTCAGATTTTTCCTTTTAGGAACCATGTCTTTTTTCTGAGTCTGTATGGATTTCCTGTTCATGTCTTTTTTCTCATTTTTTTCCTTGGATTGTGTTTCCATGTTGTCAAGTTTTAAAGACTATATTGTATATAGAAATATGAAGTCCTCATGGTTAACATTCTATTTTCTCTTAGTTTTCACTTGTCTTTCAGTTTTCCTTTCAATGTTAATCACAATGCAACTTTTTAAACACATAAAATGAATGAATCATTTATTATCCTTGGATATTGAGTAAACGCTAAAAACTTCTATATCTACACCAATGTTAAAGACAAATTCACCCATGATTATTGTTCTGCCTGTATGGTTTAATTTTTTAACCTTAGATCCTTAAACTGTATATGTTTTATCTTTTTTGTGGCATAAGATATGGATCATATATGATTTATTAAAGAATAGATTTTTACTCCAATGATTTAAGATTTCATCTACATGACACAGAGAATTTCCATATATTTTGGTCTGTTTCTGAGTTTTTTATTTAAATCCAATACTTTATTATATATATGTGTGTGTGTGCGCATATTTGTGTGTATATATATATATATATATATATCACTTTTTAGAGACGTTATATTATGGTTTAATATCTGGTAGGTGCTTTTCAAGCCTTTTGCAATTTATTCTATGGGGAAATTTTGCAAGGAAGTGCACAAGGAAGTGCACCAGATTTTTCACTGAATAAACAAAGGCATACAAATTTTGGAATAATTTAAATATCCAAAGAAATAATAACATAATTGTGATTTTTCAGTAGTAAGATTAATATGCTATACATATTAAACTAATATAACACCATAAATTAACTATATATCAATAAAAAATTAAATTTTTTTTAATATGTAGTAAGACCACTGCTTTTTCAAACCACTAACAGAATGAATTAGTACTCAGTTACAAAATATTTCAGTTTTATTTTTAAAATTAATGACCCCTAATAATATTTTTAATTTATATAAATATGTTAGTCAAAGGATTTTGAGCCTGTGATTACTTAAATATTTTGCTTATTTTTAAGAATCTAGGTGAAAAAAATGGGTTTAAAAAACAGAGAGATAAAGGTAGACACAGGCATATATCATTATATTGTGCTTTGCTTCACTGCATTTTACAGATACTGCTTTTTTTTTAAGAAATTGAAGCTCTGTGGCAACCCTGCGTCACGCAACTAAATTGGTACCCTTCCTCCAATAGCACGTGCTCCCTTCAAGTCTGTGTCTCACATTTTGGTAATTATCATAACATTTCAAGCATTTTCATTATCATTGTATTTGTTATGGTGAGCAGTGAACAATAAGCTTTGATGATAAATATCATTACAACTGTTTTGGGGCACCACCAATCAAAGCCATAAAAAATGGCAAACAATCAATAAATGTGTGCATTCTGATTGCTCCACCAACAGTTCTCAGTTCCCCCATGTTTCTCCCTCTCCTCAAGCCTCTCTATTCCCTGGGACACAATATTAAAATTAGGCCAATCAATCACCCTACAAATTCCTCTAAGTATTCAAGCAAAAGGAGGAGTCACACATCTCTCACTTCAAATCCAATGCTGGAACTGAGTAAGCCTCATGAGAGAGGCATATCAAAAGCCGAGACAGCCTGAAGGCGAGGCCACCTGCACCAGTTAGCCAAGTTGTGGATGCAAAAGGAAAGCTCTTGAAGGAAATTAGAAAGCCTACTCCAGTTGAACACACAATAAATGGAACAGGCTTATTGCTGATATGGAGAAAATTTCAGTGGTCTGGATAGAAGATAAAATCAACCACAACATCCTCTTAAGCCAAAATCTAGTCCGGAGCAAGGCCTTAACGCTCTTCAATTCTATGAAGGCTGCAAGAGGTGAGCAAGCTGCAGTAGTAGTTAGTCTGTAGCCAACAGATCTGGTTCATAAGGTTGAAGGAATAAAGGAAAAGAGCCAGACAAAGCAGCAAGTGTCGATATATTGATAGAAGCTGCAGCAAGTAATCTAGAAGATCTATGATAATGAATAACGCTTGGCGACACTAAACAGCAGATTTTCAATGTTAACAAAACAAGGTCATATTGAAAGATGCCATCTAGGACTTTCATTGTTAGAGAGAAGTCAATGCCTGGCTTCAAAACTTTGAAGGACAGAATGAATCTCTTGTTAGGGGTTAGTGCAGCCCAAGACTTAAAATTGAAGCCAGTGCTCAATTACCATTCTGAAAATTCTGGGGCCCTTAAGAATTATGTTAAATCTATTCTGTCTGTGCTCTATAAGCCCCAAATGACAACACATCTGCTTACAACATGGATTACTGAATATTTTAAGCCTACTGCTAAGACTTACTGCTTGAAAAAAAAAATTATTTTTCCTTTCATGATATTGCTGCCCATTGACAATACACCTGGTCACCCAAGAGCTCTGATAAGGATGGACAAGGTTATTCATGTTGTCTTCATGTCTGCAAACATAATATCTATTGTGTAGCCCACAGATCAAGAAGTCATTTAGAATTTCAATTATTGTTCTTTCACAAACATTTTGTACAGTTATAGCTGTCATAGATAGTGATTCCTCTGACAGACCTGGGCAAAGCCAATTGAAAACATGAAAAGATTGAAACCAATTGAAAACCATTCTAGATGCCATGAAGGACATTCATGATTCATGGGAAGAGGTCAAAAAAAATAGCATGAATGAGTTTGGAAGAAAGTGATTCTAGCTCACATGGATGACTTTGAAGGCTTCAAGATTTCAGCAGAAAAAATAACTGCAGATGTGGTAGAAATAGCAAATTAACTAAAAGTGGAGGGTGAAGATATGACTGAATTGCCGAAATCTCATAATAAAACGTTAATGGGTGAGGGGTTGCTTCTTACAGATGAACACAGGAAATGGTTTCTTCAGATGGAAAATAGTCATGGTGAAGATGCTGAGAAGACTGTTGAAATAACAAAGGGATTTAGAATACTACATAAACTTAGTTGCTAAAGCAGTGGCAAGGTTTAAGAGGATTAAATTCAATTTTGAAAGAAGTGCTATTGTGGATAGAATGCTTTCAAACAGCACTGCATATTATAGAGAAAGTGTCCATGGAAGGAAGAGCTCACTGATGCAGCAAACTTTATTGTTGTCTTGCCTTAAGAAACTGCCACTGCCACCCCAGTCTTCAATCAACAGCCATCGACATCTGGGTGAGGCCCTCCACCTACAAAAGTGTTACAACTCCCTGAAAGCTCAGATGACGGTTAGCAGTTTTAGCAATAAAGCATTTTTTAAATTAAGGTATGAACATTGTTTTTTTTAGATATGCTATTGTGCACTTAGCTGGAGATGGAAAAGGCAAACCACTCCAGTATTCTTGCCTGGGAAATCCCATGGTAAGCTATAGTATGGTGTAACCAAAACTTATATATGCACCAGGAAATTTTTTTTTTAAATTGTGTGACTTGCTTTACTCTGATATTTACTTTGTTATGGTGATCTGGAACCAAACTTATAATATCTCTGAGGTATGCTTCAATAGAGACAAATGTGTGTGTGTGTGTGTGTGTGTGTGTGTAGAAACATACACACACCGGACTATTGTTAAATCATAAAAGAGAATGAAATTTTCCCAATCTTAACAACATGGATGGACCTGGAATGTATTATGGTTAGTTAAATAAGAACAGACAGAAAAAGACAAACACTGTATGCTTTCACTTATATGTGGAATCTAAAAAGTAAAACAAATGAAAGAATATAACAAAACAAAAACCAACTCACAGAGAACAAACTAACAGTAACCAGAGAGGTAGGGTTAAGTGAAGGAGATTAAGAGATACAAACTAACAGGTTTAAAATAAGTTACAAAGAACAAATGTACAGAACAGAAATTATAGCCAATATATTAAAATAACTTTTATGGACTATAGTCTATAAAAATATTGAACCATTATCTTGTACACCTGAAACTAATACAATATTGTAAATCAACTAAACTTATAAAAAATAAAAGTGTAAAAGTTTATTATTCAGAGGAAGTCCTTGATACAGAATGGTTTTCAATTTCTCTTTTATGTTTTTCTAAATTTAACTAAAAGTTAACAGGCTTAGCAATTATTTGTTAAACTCAACTATACAATAGTCTAGGAAAGAGGAGAGCAATCAGTTATGGCTTTTGGATTTTCAACTGAGTTGGTAGGTGGTTTGATGATGCATGCTATTGAATTGGGAGAAGGCAATGGCAGTAGTCTTGCCTGAAAAAGCCCACGGACGGAGGAGCCTGGTAGGCTGCAGTCCATGGGATTGCTAGGAGTCCAACACGACTGAAGCGACTTAGCAGCAGCAGCAGCTACTGAATCAAGGAAGAAAAGCTCAGATCAGAACCAAAAGTATATATTGCCTCCTTATGCTTGATATACCTTGACAACAAAGTAAAAAAGTTAAGATGTTAATGGATATTTTCTTATATATTTTGAAAACACTGGGAAAAAACTGTTGCTAAAAATACAAATAGATACACACATAGGAACAATGTATGCAAGATGGCAGAGACTGAAAACATGAACTACACTTCATATAGAAGTCCTGCTGGAGAAGGCAGTGGCACCCCACTCCAGCACTCTCGCCTGAAGAATCCCATGGACCCAGGAGCCTGGGTAGGCTGCAGTCCATGGGGTCACTGGGAGTCAGACATGACTGAGCGACTTCACTTTCACTTTTCACTTTCATGCATTGGAGAAGGCAATGGCAACCCACTCCAGTGTTCTTGCCTGGAGAATTCCAGGGATGGGGGAGCCTGGTGGGCTGCCATCTATGGGGTCGCACAGAGTCGGACACGACTGAAGCGAGTTAGCAGCAGCAGCAGCAACTGTGATGGGAAACAAATGCAGCAATATCTGGATATTTAATTGGCATCAAGGGGAGATTTAAAGGTTTTATATATATATGTATATAAATGCTTGTCCCAAATGACTTTCAGATAACTTCCTAAGCATCTGTTTACTGCTATTAGTATTATTTTTCCCTGTTAATGTAGTTGAAGTAATATATAAAAGGCTTACTAGCTAATGCTCATGAATATTGCAAAGTATTGACTACAAATATTGCATGGTTCAATCAATATTCCACCTGAAACAAATTATCCTAGATTAGCATCTGATTGTCTTGGGTTTTCCTAAATTGTTACCTTAAAATTTAATGAACTCTAGACATTAAATAGAAGTTTAGAGATAAACAGGAAAAGGATATATTTTAACTCCATAGTTTTCTGTGTTACTTCTTTCTTTTATTATCTGAAACTACCATCTGCTCAATTTCATATCAGTTATTTGTTTTCCCTTTTAATCTGACTTAAAATTCAATTATGATCTCACCTTAGTTAAAATAGCAAGAACTTTGTGAACATTATTATTAATACTAAATGATGAGTTTCTTGGTACATATATATTTCATATGCATTGATCATAAATATTCCAAAAGAAGTTGTTCTTTGTACAAATATTCATGAAGATAAATAGAATGTACTGAATCCTTTTTAAGAATCTGAACTAATTTCTCTGTTGGTAGATTATGAAATGTGATTAAATGAAAGAGGCAGGCCGTATAGAAAGTGTTCATCTGTTTTTTTCATGTGCACTGCCTGCTTTTCTCTGTGATACATTTAGGGTAACCAATCATCCAGTTTGCCTAGGACTATCTGATTTGAAAACTAAAAACCCAGTCCAGGAAACCTCCCAGTTCCAGGCAAATTGGTGCAGTAGATCACCACACATTCTAGAATCACTTTTATTTTAAAGATAAGATACAAATTGCTTTAAAAAAAATTAAATACTTTAGTGATCTATTCAGTGTAACATAGCATGTCTTCATCTTCAGAAAAACCGTCTATGAAGTCTGTATTAAAAATTATTTCAAACCTGTTTTAGAAAGTGTGCTGGTTCAAAGAAAGAAATTACTACTTTATAACAGAGATGTGCAATACAGTCATATGGTTTTCTTTTTCTGAGCTACTGTCTCCAAACCTAGGCTGAATCAATACTTTTCAATTTGTTTTCAACTTTAAGGTTTTTGCAACTAATGTAACACAAAAGTACAGACCACAAAGAAGCAAACTTCTGAAGTTTTTAAATCTGGAGTTGAGAGAAGGGGTATATGGCATAAGCTCTACTGCTCTGAAGAAACAAAACAAAAAAAAAGTTTTTTTCCTACAACTAAAGAAGCAGAAAGTCTCCTGATAGTTACTAAATGTTGCTTACATCTTTCCTCAACAGTGTCTATCCTCTGATGAGATTATAAATAGCCAAGAATTTGCCAACATTCAGCATTTTGTTCTTGATTCTCACTGCTGACAAAGAGCACTTTCACAACACAATGAATTTCAATAAAACTCTAGGACATGTCCTAGGAGAGATTCAAGAAGACAGAAAAAAATAATGGTAAGAGAAAGCTTAAATGTAGCCTTTTCCTTAATTTGGGGAGGTGGTTAATAGTGCAAAGAAAAATAGCCTGTTTGAGGAGATAGCATCAGATTGTAAGTTATTAAAGAAAATAAAAATCTGACTGTTTCAACAACTGGAGAACTGTTTCACCTGCCTTTCATGGCAAAGCATATTATCAAACATGCTACAAGATATCCCACATGGTCTTAAAAGGGTTGAGGTTAAATCAGCCTCTGTAGGGAAGCCAGGGGTCTCCAAGAGGCAGGAGGAAATAAATTGTAGGTACCAAACTTTCTTATTTTCTTTCTCTACACAAGATTAAAGGAGCCTCCTTATATATATCGGAGAAGGCAATGGCACCCCACTCCAGTACTCTTGCTTGGAAAATCCCATGGACAGGTGAGCCTGGTAGGCTGCGGTCCATGGGGTCACGAAGAGTCGGACACGACTGAGTGACTTCCCTTTCACTTTTCACTTTCTTGCATTGGAGAAGGAAATGGCAACCGACTCCAGTGTTCTTGCCTGCAGAATCCCAGGGAC
>SJYV01035285.1:0-16306 GCA_006410875.1 Neotragus pygmaeus | reverse complement strand
GTCCCCTTCTCTTCCTGCTCCCAATCCCTGCCAGCATCAGAGTCCTTTCCAATGAGTCAACTCTTCACATTCTCCCACTTCCAGCAAAGCCTGGAATCATGTCAATCACTCTCCATTTCTCCCTCCCCCACCTGACAACATTTAGCCTTCTTCTTTCTCCATTTCTTCCCAATCTTTGGGTGTTCACAATCGATGCCAGTCACTGAAATGATAGAAAAATGATTTTTTTTTTCTAACAGAAAGGGAAGCTTATAAGCGCTTAGTCTTTTTAGACTTTTTGCAGTCCCATGGTTTGTACAGTCCATGGAGTTATCTAAGCCAGAATACTGGAGTGGGTAAGTTTTCCATTCTCCAGGTGATTTTTCTGACTCTCCAGATATTGGAAGACTGAAATTTGGAATTCTTGTTTTTATTTCATTTTATGTAGCCTTTGGGTAACTGAAAAGACAGTGTAGGTACTTTCAGGTTGTCATCTGCAAAATGAAGCCCTTTCAGCAAATGTGGTCTGAACCTCCAGGTAGGCATTGCTGTTGTAAATGTGACATCTCAGTCAAAAGGGAGGTGCGGAGCTCTTCCTGTTACACAGACAAATTCACAGAAGAAGCCAAAAGAGAGAGCTGGAAAATGAACAACACCAATGACTAAAAAGCATTCCTCTTTGGACAAAGATAGAGAAAACCCAACATCCTATGGCCCAAAAACTCTCTTGGAAACTAATATTCAGTAAGGAAGAGAAGAAACAAATGAGGGTGGACAGGCCATGCCCATGGACACTGTAGTTTCGAGATGGCCTGATCTCTCAGATGAAGACACATGCCAGTGTAAACCCTTTGCAGACAGCAATGATGATAATCTCCATGTAAGTGTTTAGTCTGGTGTCAACATGCTCTGGGTACCACACGAGGGAGGAGACCTGGGTTTCTTCCTCTGCCCCACATCCCACCCTCAGAAGGCAGCTAGCTCAGCCATGAACTGCACCCACCTCAATGGTAGATTCCACCTTCTCTTCTCTATGCACCATGCACCTGCACACAGTGGGCCTTCAGAAGCTCAAGAAACTCTCCCCATCCCCACTAGAGCCAGAATCCTCCCCTGGCATCGAGATGCCTGTGGAGTCACTTTGGCTCAAGCCCTATTTCTGGACCGCATGAGCCTACTTCATCCTTTACAGTATGAATAATCAGGTCCCTTATGCATAGATTCAAAGCTGTCAGATCTGAGCTTTGGATTCATAGTCAGCTCTGTCCCTCCCATGGCAGCCAGGTGGGCTGAAAATGCAGGCAAAGGGGCACATAAGCTGAGTTTAAAGGGAGGCATTGCAAGGACAGCAGTGGATACAACTTGTTGCAAACTGAGGGACAGTACCTGTCCGTCTCAGAAAAGGCCTCTGGTGTGCAAGTGTGGAGGAGGGCCTCCATGGTGCAAAGGAAAGAGAGATACTCAGGACAAAGGCACTTGGCTTCTCCCTTAGCAGCTACAGTGGTAGCCTGTGAACATTGGACAGCCAATGTGGTCACATGAGCATGACTCTAATTTCCTCAGAAAGCAAGAGAAAGGGAACAGCGTGTGGGAGGACTCAGAGGGTGTGGTAGGGTGTATGAAGGGAGGTGCCATTCCTTTCTTTAGTGCAAACTGATTTGGTGAGTCTCCCAGCTGCCAGATGGCAGTTACCAAGTCAAGTCCCAGGAGCACCCAGTGTGGGCTCGGTGCCTTAGCCCCTGTCACATGAACAAGCTTCACCATGTGGCCTCCCTGAGTTCTAAGAGCAGGAACTGTGAGGTTTGTCTGGGTACACAATTCCTTGCTATTGCTGAGTTACCCCCTTCTTAGAGCCCCAGTTTTGTCCTCTAGAATAAGGACATCGATTGCTACTTATCAGGTTGCGACCTTAAACCTGTGAAGACTCTTTAGGGTAATCCTACAATTAGTAGCTGAACTTAAGAGATATTGGGTTTCCCTGCTACCTCAGCTGTTATAGTATCCTCCTGCATTGCAGGAAAGTCCAGTTTGTTTCCTTGTCAGGAAATGCTGACCTGCTTCAGGAAGGTCAGGCTACACAGTCCCATATTCTTGGGTCTTTTTATTGCTCAGCCGGTACAGAATCTGCCTGGATGCAGAGACCTGAATATGACCCCTGGGTTTGGAAGATCCCCTGGAGAAGGGAAAGGCTGCCAACTTCAGTATTCTTGCCTGTACAATTCCATGGATCCTATAGTCTATGGGGTCACAAAGAGTTGGACACAACTGAAGGACTTATCCCTTCACTTTCAAGAGATATCCCCTGAATCCAGATTAGACTGGAGTCTCCCAGGGCCATCTGGCGTTTCTTCCCTGAAGACAGCCAAAACCCACACATTTGCACTTGCAAGGTCTCCACTTAGCCCACTGACAGAAAAACGAGCATGGTTCCACCGGCTCACAGGTAAGCAGAAGGACTCACAGCCCGACAGCTTCCCCCCAGTCTCAGGTGGAGCTTCGGGACCACAGCAGGAGCCAGCGCTCTCAAAACCTGGGATCAGCAGTGCCCTCATCCTCAAGCAAGTGCCTCTGCCCTGACGAGAGCAGAAAGGTCACCATCGCCCCAGGCTGACCTCATGCTTCTCCCACTGCTGTAGACTGACCTCACCAGCCCTGCCGCTTCCAGCAGAACAAGAGCTCCACTTTCCCTTGATTGCAGCCTGAGTCCCGGCCCTGGGCCCCGATTGGTCACTGTCCAAGTCCTGAGCCCATCACGGTAGCCAGGGAGGATGGAGCACACAGATTGGACAGATTCACGTCGTGTGCCCATATCCTCCAGGACACCTGTGAGGGCCTCAGCATATGTCAGGGGTGGAGAAAGTGCAATGCCCCAAAGCAGGGCTGAGAATCAGGTCACTGTGTCCTCGCAATCCATGTCCTGGGATGAGCTTGCACAACGTCTGTACACAGTACTTTGTTCTTTGCAGACAAAATATTCATGACACAACTCTTCCCTTCCCAAGCGTAGTTTCATGCAACACTCTTCAAGGGAGCAAGGCCTCCAGTTTGAAGATAGATTTGGAGATCCCCCTCCTAGCAGCTAGGCTTCTTCTGTGTGTCATGGTAGAATAATTAATTCAGTGGAAAAAAAAAAAACCACTAGCATCATCACATGCTGCTCTGTGTTTTCAGGATTCTTGCCTGTTAGTAGAGGAAATGTTCCATGGGCCCCTCCAATGGAGTGAATTTTGTCCAAGGAACCCTTGAGACACTGAATCCCTCAATCACGTTGCTGTATGCTTCAGGTAACATATCTTTAAAAATGCATAGTACCTCGATTATAAAGTAAGATATACACTCATCAAAAGTTGTTACAAAATGTGTCAAGTTTTCCTTTCAATTGTTGGTTCTTCATATGTTTCTTATTTGCAATGATGGTATTTTCTGAGGTAGGGATCCAAATTACGTTCCCAATGGGCCTCCTTTCTTCCTTTAAACATTCAGTTCAGTTCAGCTCAGTTCAGTCGCTCAGTCGTGTCCGACTCTTTGTGACCCCAGGAATCGCAGCATGCCAGGCCTCCTTGTCCATCATCAATTCCCGGAGTCCACTCAGACTCACGTCCATCGAGTCAATGATGCCATCCAGCCATCTCATCCTCTGTCGTCCCCTTCTCCTCCTGCTCCCAATCCCTCCCAGCATCACAGTCTTTTACAGTGAGTCAACTTTTCGCGTGAGGTGGCCAAAGTACTGGAATTTCAGCTTTAGCATCATTCCTTCCAAAGAAATCCCAGGGCTGCCCTCCTTCAGAATGGACTGGTTGGATCTCCTTGCAGTCAAAGGCAAACTCAAGAGTCTTTTCCAACACCACAGTTCCAAAGCATCAGTCCTTCGGCACTCAGCTTTCTTCCCAATCCAATGCTCACATCCAGACACGACAACTGGAAAAACCGTAGCTTTGACTAGATGGAACTTTGTTGGCAAAGTAATTGATGTCTCTGCTTTTGAATATGCTATCTAGGTTGGTCATAACTTTCCTTCCAAGGAGTAAGCGTCTTTTAATTTCATGGCTGTAATCACCATCAGCAGTGATTTTGGAGCCCCCTCAAAGTAATGTCTGATAATGTTTCCAGAATTCCCCATCTATTTGCCACAACGTGATGGGACACATGCCATGATCTTATTTTTCATAATGTTGAGCTTGAAGTCAACGTTTTCACTCTCCTCTTTCACTTTCATCAAGAGTCTCTTTAGTTCCTCTTCACTTTCTGCCATAAGGGTTTTGACATCTGCATATCTGTGGTTATTGATATTTCTCCCGGCAATCATGATTCCAGATTGTGCTTCTTCAAGCCCAGTCTTTCTCATGACGTTCTCTGCATATAAGGTATAGAAGCAGGGTGACAATATACAGCCTTGACGTTCTCCTTTCCCTATTTGTAACCAGTCCGTTGTTCCATGTCAGTTCTAACTTTTGCTTCATGACCTGCATATACGTTTCTCAAGAGGCAGGTCAGGTGGTCTGGTATTCCCCTCTCTTGAAAAATTTCCAGCACTTTATTGTGATCCACACAGTCAAAGGCTTTGGCATAGTCAGTAAAGCAGAAACGATGTTTTTCTAGAACTCTCTTGGTTTTTCCATGATTCAGCGGATGTTGTCAATTTGATCTCTGGTTCCTCTGTCTTTTCTAAAACCAGCTTGAATATATGGAAGTTCATGGTTCACATATTGATGAAGCCTCGCTTGGAGAATTTTGAGCATTCTTTTACTAGCGTGTGAGATGAGTGCAACTGTGCGGTACATTGAGCATTCTTTGGCCTTAAATGAAAACTGATCTTTTCCAGTCCTGTGGTCACTGCTGAGTTTTCCAATTTGTTGGCATATCGACTGCAGCACTGAAAGTGCTGTGAAACAGCATCATCTTTCAGGATTTGAAAGAGCTTCACTGGAAATCCATCACCTCCACTAGTTTCTTTGTAGTGATGCTAAGGCCCACTTGACTTCACATTCCAGGATGTCTGATACTAGGTAAGTGATTATGCCAGTGATTATCTGGGTTGTGAAGATCTTTCTGGTACAGTTCTTCTGTGAATTCTTGCCACTTCTTAGTATCTTCTTCTTCTGTTAGGTCCATAATGTTTCCCTCTATAGCATGCCAATCTTTGTATGAAATGATCCCTTGGCATCTTTAATTTTCTTGACTAGATCTCTAGTCTTTTCCACTCTGTTGTTTCCCTCTATTTCTTTGCATTGTTTGCTCCTGAAGGCTTTCTTATCTCTCCTTGCTATTCTTTGGAACGATGAGTTCAGATGCTTATAGCTTTCCTTTTCTCCATTGCCTTTCTTTTCTCTTCTGTTCACAGCTATTTGTAAGGCCTTCTCAGACAGCCATTTGCCTTTTTGCATTTCTTCTTCGTGGTGATGGTCTTGATCCCTGTTCCTGTACAATGTCACGAACCTCCATCCAAATATCATCAGGCACTCTATCGGATCTAATCCATTAAATCTATTTCTCACTTCTATTATATAATCATCAGGGATTTGATTTAGGTCATACCTGAATTGTCTAGTGATTTTCCCTACTTTCTTCAATTTAAGTCTAAATTTAGCAATAAGAAGTTCATGATCTCAGCCAGTCAGCTCCCCGTCTTGTTTTTGCACACTGTACGGAGTTTCTCCACATTTCGCTGCAAAGAATATAATCAGTCTGATTTCAGTATTGACCATCTGATGATGTCCATGTGTAGAGTCTTCCCTTGTGTTGTTGGAAGAGGGTGTTTGCTATGACCAGTGGGTTCTCTTTGCAAAATTCTATTATTTGGTCTGCTTCATTCCGAGCTTCAAGGTCAAATTTGCCCATTATTCCAGGTGTTTGACTTCTTACTTTTGCATTCCAGTCCCCTAGAATGAAAAGGACAACTTTATTGGTTGTTAGTCCAAAAAGGTCTTGAATGTCTTCATAGAACCGTTCAATGTCAACTTCTTCAGCATTACTGATTAGGGCATAGGCTTGGATTACCTGATATTGAGTTGTTTGCCTTGGAAAGGAACAGAGATCATTCTGTCATTTTTGAGAGGGCATCCATGTACTGCACTTCAGATTCTTTTGCTGACCATGATGGCTACTCCATTTCTTCTAAGGGATTTCTGCCCTCATTACTAGATATAATGGTCATTTGAGTTAAATTCACCCATCCCAGCCCATTTTAGTTCTCTCATTCCTAGAATGGCAATGTTCACTCTTGCCATCCCCTGTTTGACCACTTTCAATGTGTCTTGATTCGTGAACCTAACATTCAAAGTTCCTATGCAATATTGCTCTTTACAGTATCGGACCTTGCTTGTTTCACAAGTCCCATCCACAACTGGGTATTGTGTTTGCTTTGGATCCATCCCTTCAGTCTTTCTAGAGTTATTTCTCCACTGATCTCCAGTAGTATATTGGGCACTTACCGACCTGGGAGTTCCTCTTTCAGTGTCCTCTCATTTTTTGCACATGGGGTTTTCAAGGCAAGAATGCTGAAGTGATTTGCCATACCCTTCTTTGTGGAAGAAGAGAGTATGTGGAGTGGACCACATTCTCTGAGCCCTCTCCAGCATGACCCGTCCGCCTTGGGTGGCCCGTCATGGCATGGCTTAGTTTCAGAGTTAGACAAGGCTGTGGTCCATGTGAACAGATTGGCTAGTTGTCTGTGATTATGGTCTCAGTGTGTCTGCCCTATGACGCTGTCTCACAACACCTACCGTCTTACTTGGGTTTCTCTCACCTTGGTTGTGATGTTTCTATTCACGGCTGCTCCAGCAAAGTGCAGCCACTGCTCTTTACCTTGCATGATGGGGATCTCATCACGGCCACCTCTCCTGACCTTGAACGTGGAGTAGCTCTTCTAGGCCCTCTGCACCCGCACACAACCTTTAGTGGTGTTGAAACTACAAGTCTGTGTGCCAACCACAAGTAAAGTGAAGTTTCTCAGTCATGTCTAATTCGTTGTGACTCCATAGACTGTAGCCCACCAGGCTCCTCCATCCATACAATTTTCTAGGCAGGAGTACTGGAGTGGGTTGCCATTTACTTCTTCAGGGGATATTCCTGCCCCAGGGATCAAACCAGGGTCCTACACTGCAGACAGACATTTTACCATCTGAATCACCAGGAAATCAAGCTTTTAGGAATCAAAAAGATACTAAACTGAATGTAAGAGATGACGTGCAAGTCATGTATCTGATAAGCGGTTCCCATGTAAGATAGACTAAGAACAAACAGCACTCAAGTCTTCAAGGAAAAACACGCCACCCTTGTCTTATCCCCCAACACCAACTCCAACCTAAAACTTTGATCTCACTCTAACCTATCCCTTAATCCTAACCTCAAGTGAACAATAACCATGTGCATTCAAATGTATCCATCCATCCACAGGAGAGACAGAGAGAAAGAGAAAAAGGAAGACAGAGACTGAATTTCTAAAGGAAAAGAAAAACAGATCTAGAGAGAGACACTGAACAAAAGAGAGGAAATGAGTAGATTTTACAGAGCTTTTAATAAATCTATCTGGAAGTTAAAGGCAATGACATTGCCCACCCACTGCAAAAGTGGGAAAATGATCCAAGCTTCTGAGAGTAAAGGAGAAGAATGCAGGGAGCCATTATAGGCTCAGCCACACACAGAAGCTGATATGGGGCACTTCAACCAGAATCTCAATGGAAAAAAGAGGACCAGAAAGTTGGATTCTCTTTTAAATAAGAGAAGGTGACCCTCGAGTCTTCCTTTCAGTCCTCCATTGGGGGAGGGGGAGGGCTGGATCCCACAATCGGCAAGAAGGGGAGTGCCTTTTCCGAGGTCCCAGAGCCCATCCATGCCTGTTTCTGCCCCATTTTGTGCTAGGTCAGTCAAGGATTGAATTTTGCCTTTAGGGAGTCCCGGGGCACAAGCTCCATGTGATATCAGTTCCAGGTTGAAAGGAATGTAGGTGTTGTAGGCTGACAGACCAAGGCAGTATATGAGTGATTGACCCTACTCTGCAGATGGAGAGACTAGGGAAACCCTTAGCAGCATACGCTTGTCAAAGGTCATATCACAGATGAGAAGAAGGAACCTGTCAAAGAGCTGTGTCCTCAGATCTCAGGCCCTGGCTGCACCCAGACCTGCTAAAGCTGTGGGGTGAGCCGTGTTGGTGTCACTGTGCCTGCACATGGCCTAAGGGGGTGGGTGAACAGAAAGAAATCCAGAGCTTCGCTTGGGGAGCTTTGTGTAAGGGACCTCAGCAACGCATCCATGAAATGATGTCACTTCCTGGCAAGAGAACCCAACAGGACATGGAAACCGGATCTCCAGGCCTCACAACAGAGAGGATCCCCCAGCCAGTTCACGGGGAGCCAGGATGTTTTGCTGCTTGCCCCTTCCCAGGGGCCAGGGCTTCGGGAGAGGTCACTGGCGGAGCGTGTGGGAACGCAGTCAGTGCTGCCTCAGGACCCCCAGAGACGCCTCTGGCCCTTTGCCTGAAGGAACAGAAAGGTAACACGGGAACTCCAGCCTGGGCCAGGTCCCCTCTATCATCCAACCCAGATAACCCTGAGTCCTTTCCTTTTGTGTGTGGATGGGTGTTTCCTGGGGTATCTCAGCCTCAAGCAATCACCTGCAGATGTGGCTCAGAAGTCTGTGGGTTGGGAGTTTCCACACCCCAGGGGAGAGCAGGCTGGGTAGGATGGGGAGAGTCCGGCCTGCACCAGCTGCCCAGGAAGACCCCACACCCTCTGGGGCGTCTCCTGCATCCTGAGTGGATACCTGAGAAGACATATGTTTCTGCTGGCAACAGAATTTTGAGGCGGCAGGAGCAGCCACCATACTGTTCAGGCCCAGCTCAGTAAATTCCAAGCAGTGCTAGCTGATGGTCAGTGTCATTTCAGAGCTCCCCAGTTGATGTGGCCGATGACGGGGGCACCCCTTTCACCTCCCTGAGGGAGGCGTTGGATCACCACCCCATTGCCCTTGAGGTCCAGTGCAGTCTCCAGGTGAGCATCCCATGGAGGGATCAGCCCAACTGAGAATGAAGAGGAAGCGGGGAAGGCCTGCTCCACACACATCACTCAGGTTGCAGCTGGTGCCTATTCTCAGACTTCCATGGAGCTCAGCACACCTGGCTCTGACCCTGAGCCCCGAGAACTGTTGTCACTGAGGCAGCAGGAGGACCTGGAGCCCATCACGGCAAAGCACAGAGGTGAGTAGGCTGGGGGCTGTGCATTTGAGTGTGTGGGGAGGGTGTCCTGAGCTACAAAGGGAGGAATCCCCCAGAGCTGGGTCTGGGCCTGGAACAAAGTCTCGCCTCACACCACCCATCTTTCACACTGCAATCATAGTGTATCCTATGCTAGGTATTTGTGATTCTCTAGAAAGCTTTCTGTCCCCATATACACACATCAAATTACTGGCGATGGGTAACTTCTTCTTTCACAACTCTAGCACTGGCCTCTCATTACAACCAGACTACACTTCCGAGGCCTATGAATACTACAAGTGCAGGACCCAGGGATCCAGTTAGAGGAGATCGAGACCTGAGACTTCCCTTTCCAAAGACACTGGGCTAGCTGGCTACTGGCCAGCAAACTGGGCATATTGGACCTCTATGCCTGCAGGACTCCCAGCCACAGGCGCTGATGTCCCACCCCTTCAGTGAGAACATCCGCCTCCAAATGAACTTGTACCTGATCGGGCTTTGGCAGGGGAACCCAAGTCAGGAGATGAGTCATCACTTCTGCAGGGATAGCCTGCCCTGGCTCCTGCCCAAGACCCAGATGCCCATGATGCCTGACCCAACCTGCATGGAGAACGGGCCCCCACTCTGGATAGTGACCCGGAGCCCTTTCTGGAAACACCTTGTCCAGGGGAGTGGTTGACTCTGTAGCCTCCGTCCCTGCCTGCTTCCCACAGATGCCATCAACTCGCTCCCCACCCAAGGCAGATTGAATGCCCTTCCGCTCAGCTTACTTGCATCTGGTGTGTGTATAGCTTTCTTCTGATGTCTTCTTTTTTATTGCTTTATGTATCTTTTTCTGTTAAGTTTTTGTTATTAAATTTTACTTTAATTGATGCAATTTGGGAATATTAAGGCCTTCACAATGCTGTGTAACCATCACCAATGTCTACATTCACACCTTATCATTCTATCCCCCCACTTTCTAGCAAAGCCTGAATTCATATCAATCACTCTCTATTCCTCCCTCCCCCACCTGACAACATTTAGTATTCTTCTTTCTCCATTTCTTCCCATTCTTTGGGTGTCCGCAATCAATGCCAGTCACTGAAATGATAGAAAAATGGATTTTTTTTTTCTGACAGAAAGGGAATATTATAGGCACTTAGTCTTAGACTTTTTTCAGTCCCATGGTTTTTACAGTCCATGGAGTTATCTAGGCCAGAATACTGGAGTGGGAAAGTTTTCCATTCTCCAGGGGATTTTTCTGACTCTCCACATATTGTACGACTAAACTTGAGAATTCTTGTTTTTATTTCATTTATTGTAGCCTTTGGGTAACTGAAAGGACAGTGTAGGTACTTTCAGGATGTCATCTGTAAAACGAAGCCCCTTCGGCAAATGTGGTCCGAATCTCCAGGTAGGTATTGCTGTTGTAAATGTGACATCTCAGCCAGATGGGAGATATGGAGCTCTTCCTGTTCCACAAACAAATTCACAGAAGAAGCCAAAAGAGAGAGCTGGAAAATGAACAACAACAATGACCATAAATTGTTCCTCATTGTACAAAGCTAGACAAACCCAACATCCTATGGCCCAAAACCCCTCTTGGAAATGAATGTTCAGAAAGGAAAAGAAAAAAAATGTGAGGGTGGACAGGCCATGTCCATGGCCATTGTAATTTCAAAACGGCCTGACCTCTCAGATGAAGACACATGCCAGTGTAAACCCTTTGCAGACAGCAGCGATGGTCATCACCATGTAAGTGTTTAGTCTGGTGTCAACATGCCCTGGGTACCACATGAGGGAGGAGTCTTGGGTCTCTTCCTCTGCCCCACATCCCACCCTGGTGCATGTGACAGCTTTGTGGCACCTAGAGAGAAAGCCACTGATCCTTATGTCAACTCGTCAGGAAGACTGACACTGCTTTTTCAACTCAAGAGGAGAGTGGGCTTGCATGTCTCCACACGAAACGAGACCTGACTCCCCTAAGGAATCTGCAGGGGAACCCGAGGTCCATTTCAGCCCTGGAGAGGAAACCTGTGGTTCCAGCCTGAAGTCCAGGTGAGGACCTCAGCCCCAGCAGCAACTGGAGAGGAATCCCAAGAGGTCCCTCACAACTCGCATGGAGACTGGACTTTCCTGAGGCCAAAAGAGCGGGTTCCTGAGGTCCCCGCCATAAATTGAGACCAATCCCAGTTTTCCAGCCGCAACTCGAGCAAAACCAGGAGTTTTTCCCCTCAAAGCGAGATGAGGCCCTTTTCCACTGCGGCATCTCGAGAGAAATCCCACCTTCCCTCTTGATCCTCAAAATTGTCCTGGCTCCCTTGATGCAACTCAGAAAGTTCCCCGAAATATCCATCTCCACTCGAGAGGTACACCAATGGTCCTGTCACAACTCAAGAAGAGTCCTGGTTTTCCCTCCTCATCTCGAGATGAGTGTGCATTTCCTTGCTTCATCAGGAAAGGAATCCCGGTGTTCCTGTCACACCTCAAGAGGAAGTGGTCTTAACTTGAAAGCCAAGAGGAACTCCACGTGTCATGCCACCATTCCAAAAGTCACTGATATCCCAATGTGCTGGGGTCCAGCCCCAGTGGATCCAGTGTAATTCAAAGGGTAGATGGTTTGGCGAGAGAGAGATAGATTTACAGAGAGATAAGGGAAGAGTTTGCAATTAAGAGAATAGAGGAGAGAAATATTCTAAATAACTTGGTTTATGGGGAAAGCCAATAAAACTTCAGGGCAAGTAGTTTGTACCATTTATGTGTGGCCACCAGCGCCCATTTTAATATCGGAGTGTGCCCCGCCTTGGGCTCCCTTTCTCGCAGAACTTAAAAGCCAGTTCAAGTAAGCAGACTTGGCAAGCCTCCTCACTCCAGATTGGAATTCAGCCTGAAAAGGACAGGAAGAGAGAGATTCAACACTGGGGAAACCAGTCCAATGACTGGCCTATCCTCTATTGTTCAGAGAGCTTTTTATACTTTTTAGTTATACATAGAGATCAATGGGTAATACAAAATTATGCAATGTCAGCAGCCCTGACTCTTATCGAGACCAAGCTTTCTCTCTTCATACCTAGCTGTATACACAAGTCTTAGGTGATTTACATCATCTTCTGGCCAGAAGGCCAATTAACATCTTGTGACCCTTTTTTGATAAGGGTCTGTCAACCAGAAAACTTATTTGCCTTCACAGTGTTGTTCTTCCCAAAGTCTGGTGACACTCTCAGAAAGCACTAAATAATGGTACATTGTTACATAGCAAGGACACAACAATATAACAAGGAAAGAGGAGTAGAGTGATTTATAACAAAGAGAAAATTCATTAACTCAAAAGTATAGTGTTGCCAATATTAAAAGTACTGCATTCCTTTTTCTATATCCCAATTACGTTGATTAATATCCTTCAGGTGCCTAAAAGATAAATAATATGGAGGCCTGGCCGCAGTCATGGACTCAATTGTGAAACCTGACACCAATATAATTTCTAGCTTTTTAGAAAAGGGTCTATATCTTTAAGATGCTTTAAACTGCATGCCTCTCGCGATTGGGGGGCTGTAAACAATTCACAAGCTGTAAAAGTCCAGGGGAACCTGTTGGGCAATTTAGAGCCATCAGAAAAATTAGAGCTGAGACACTGCTTTCATATGCAGGAGACCAGTTGCAGCTGTAAGTTAACTTTCTCAAGAGAAAGTTGGTTGGGGATAGCCCCCTGTAGTGTCAGAAGAGTAGAGTACAGCAAACAGTAAACAGACAGATGTTGGTTTCGGGGTAGATGCTCAGGCAGAGGACCTCTTGAGACCTAACTTGCCTTGCCCTGTCAGGTCTCTCCACGTGACCTTGTCATGGGTGGGATCTCCCGTGCTGACTACAGGCAATTGGTGTCTTTTGGCATGGTGGCATGACCCCTGGCGTTCCTCTCGACTTTCAAGTTGAGACTGCCTCTTCTTGAGGTGCTACTGGACGGCTGGGATTCCTATCAGGAGGAAGCAGGGAAATGGACCCTCATCTCAAGATAAGGAGGGAAAAATGGGGCTCTACTTGAGTTGTGGTGAGAATCTTGGTGTTCATCTCGAGTGGAGATGGGTATGGCGAGGAACTTCTTGAGTTGCATCAAGGGTGTCAAGGACCCTTTCGAGACTCAAGAGGGAAGGTGGGATTTCTCTCAAGACACCACAGTGGAAAAAGGCCTTATCTCGCGTGGAGGGTAGAATCTCTTTTTTTTCCTTGAGTTGCGGCAGGTAAGTTGGGGTTCCTCTCGATTTATGATGGGGACTTCAGGGACCCGCTCGTGTTGCCTAAGAAAGTCCAGTCTCCGTGCGAGTTGCAAAGGTCCTCTCATGATTCGTCTCTAGTCGCTGCTAGGTCCTATGCCTTCATTTGGAGCTGAGGCCAGAACCTCAGGGTTCCTCTCCAGTGCTGACATGAATGTCGGAGTTCCTATGGAGTTTCCACAAGGGAGTCAGGCCTTGACTCATGTAGAGACATGTAAGTCTGCTTTGCCCTCGAGCTGGAAAAGCAGTGTCAGGCTTCCTGTTGAGTTGACATAGGAATCAGTGGCTTTCTCTTGAGGTGCCACAGGGCTGTCACACGTGCCATCGTGTTGTGAGTCAATCCTCAGGGTGACCATCGAGTCAGTACAGGGAAGTCAGGTGTATCTGGAGTGGATTGCAACATCAGGGTCTTTTGGAATGGTGGCAAAACCTGTGGCGTTCCTCTCATGGTTCAATTTGAGACAGCCTCCTCTTGAGGTGCGATGGGAACACCAGGATTCCTTTCCTGACGAAGCATGGAAATGAACCCTCATCTCGAGATGAGGGGAGAAAAACGGGGCTAATCTCGAGTTGTGTCGGGACCCTTGGCATTCCTCTGGAGTGGAGACGGATATGTTGGGGAACTTCTTGATTTACATCAAGGATGTCAAGGACACTTTCAAGGCTCAAGAGGGAAGATGGGATTTCTCTCGAGTTGCCACAGCAGAAAAAGGCCCATCTCGAGTTGAGGAGAGAATCTCCTGGTTTTTCTCCAGTAGCGGCAGGAAACTTGGGGTTCCTCTCGAGTTATGACGGGGACTTCAGGACCCACTCGTGTTGCCCCAGGAATGTCCAGTGTCCATGCGAGTTGGGAGGGGCCTCTCAGGATTCTTATCCAGTCGGTGCCTGGTCCTATGTCCTCATCTGGAGCTGAGGTCAGAACCTCAGGTTTACTCTCCAGTGCTGACATGGATCTCGGGCTTCCTATGGAGTTTCAACAGGGGAGTCAGGCCTCGTCTCGTGTGGAGACATGCAAGTCCGATTTCATCTCGAGCAGTAATAGGAGTGTCAGGCTTCTTTCGAGTTGGCTTTGGGATCTGTGGCTTTCTTTTGAAGTGCCACAGGGCTATCACATGTGCCACCGTGTTGTGAGTCAACACTCAGGCTGACAGTCGAGTCAGTGCTGGGGAATCAGGTGTATCTGGAGTGGATTGGGACATCAGTGTCTTTTGCAATGGTGGTACAACCCCTTGGAGTTCCTCTCGACATTCAAGTTGAAACCGCCTCCTCTTCAGATGCAATGGGAACACTGGGATTCCTTTCCCAAGGAATCAGGGAAATGGACCCTCACCTCGAAATGAGGAGGGAAAAACAGGGCTCTTCTTGAGTTGTGGTGGGATCCCCAGAGTTCCTTTTGAGTGGAGACCAGTATGTTGGCAAATTTCTTGAGTTGCATCAAGGGTGTCAAGGACCCTTTCGAGGCTTAAAAAGGAAGGTGGGATTTCTCTCCAGACGCCACCATGGAAAACAACCTCATCTGCCATTGAGGTTAAAATCTCCGGGTTTAATCGATTTGCTGTAGGAAACATTGGGTTCCTTTCGAGTTACGACGGGGACTTCCGGCACCTTCTCGTGTTCCCTCAGGAAAGTCCAGTGTCCATGCGATTTGCTAGTGGCATCTCAGGATTCCTCTTCAGTCGTTTCCGGATCCTAGGTACTCATCTGGAGCTGAGGCTGGAACCTCAGAGTTCCTCTCCTGTGCTGACTTGGATCTTAGGGTTCCTCTGTAATTTCAATGGGTAAGTCATGCCTCATCTCGTGTGGAGGCATGGAAGTCCACTTTCCTCTCGAGCTGGAACAGAAATGTCAGGCTTCCTCTCGAGTTGACATAAGGACCTGTTTTTTATCATGAGGTGCCACAGTACTGTCACATGTGCCATCTTGTTGTGAGTCGACACTTGGTGTGACAGTCGAGTCAGTGCAAAGGAATCACTTGCATTTGGAGTGGATTGGGACATCAGGGTCTTTGGAATGGAGGCATGACCCCTGGCGTTCCTTTCGACTTTCAAGTTGAGACTGCCTCCTCATGAGGTGTGACAGAAATGCCGGGATTCCTTTCCCAACAGAGCAGGGAAATGGACCCTCATCTCGAGATGAAGAGGGAAAAACTGGGCTCTTCTTGAATTGTGGCATGACCCTTGGTGTTCCTCTCAAGTGGAGACGGGTATGTCGGGGAACTGTAACATGATTGTCAGGGTTCCTGTCGTGTTGACCCAGGGATCTGTGGCTTTCTCTCGAGGTGCCACAGGGCTGTCACACGTGCCATCTTGTTGTGAGTCCACACTCCAGGTGACAGTTGAGTCAGGGCAGGGTAATCAGGTGTATCTGGAGTGAATTTGGATATTGGGGTCTTTTGGAATGGTGGCACGACCCCTGGAGTTCCTCTCGACTTTAATGTTGAGACTCCCTACTCTTGAGGTGCTATGGGAAACCCGGAAACCTTTCCTGATGAAGCAGGGAAATGAACCCTCATCTCAAGATGAGGAGGGAAAAACGGGGCTCTTCTTGAGTTGTGGCCTGATCCTCGAGGTTCTGCTCAAGTGGAGTCAGGTATGTCGGGGAACTTCTTTAGTTGCCTCAAAGGTGTCAAGGACCCTTTCGAGGTTCAAGAGGGAAGGTGGGTTTTTTCAAGACACTCCTCCACGGAAAAGGGCCTCAACTCACATTGAAGGGAGAATCCCGGGTTTTTCTCGAGTTGCGGAGGGAAACTTGGGATGGCCCTTGAGTTACGATGGGGATGTCAAGGATCTGCTCATGTTGCCTCAGGAAAGTACAGTCTCCATGCGAGTTGCAAGGGGCCTCTCGGGATTTCTCTGCAGTCGGTGTCGGGTACTATGTCCTCATCTGG